>CAKAIZ010000490.1:0-76756 GCA_916610145.1 Eristalis arbustorum
TTTATATACTGCGCTGAAACCCGCATTTCCTAAACTACTATGAAAGTTTTTGATCTTTAACCAACTTTTTCCTGTGATTTTTACTAGTCTCTTCTTTTCATATAACTTTTTCTGCTCTTTTACCTACTTTTTTCATGGAAAATCTGATTATTTTCTCAATATTTTTATATTATATTTATATACTGCGCTGAAACCCGCATTTCCTAAACTACTATGAAAGTTTTTGATCTTTAACCAACTTTTTCCTGTCATTTTTACTAGTTTCTTCTTTTCATATAACTTTTTCTGCTCTTTTACCTACATTTTTCGTGGAAAATCTGATAATTTTCTCAATATTTTTATATTATATTTATATACTGCGCTGAAACCCGCATTTCCTACTATGAAAGTTTTTGATCTTTAACCAACTTTTTCCGGTCATTTTTACTAGTTTCTTCTTTTCCTATAACTTTTTCTGCTCTTTTACCTACTTTTTTCATGGAAAATCTGATTATTTTCTCAATAGTTTTATATTACATATATATATACTGCGCTGAAACCCGCATTTCCTTAACTACTATGAAAGTTTTTGATCTTTAACCAACTTTTTCCTGTGATTTTTACTAGTTTCTTCTTTTTATATAACTTTTTCTGCTCTTTTACCTACAATTTTCATGGAAAATCTGATTAATTTCTCAATATTTTTATATTATACTGCTATTTTCATGTATATACTGCGCTGAAACCCGCATTTCCTAAACTACTATGAAAGTTTTTGATCTTTAATCAACTTTTTCCTGTGATTTTTACTAGTTTCTTCTTTTCATATAACTTTTTCTGCTCTTTTACCTACTTTATTCATGGAAAATCTGATTATTTTCTCAATATTTTTATATTATACTGCTATTTTTATGTATATACTGCGCTGAAACCCGCATTTCCTAAACTACTATGAAAGTTTTTGATCTTTAACCAACTTTTTCCTATGATTTTTACTAGTTTTTTCTTTTCATATAACTTTTTCTGCTCTTTTACCTACATTTTTCATGGAAAATCTGAGTAATTTCTTAATATTTTTATATTATACTGCTATTTTTATGTATATACTGCGCTGAAACCCGCATTTCCTAAACTACTATGAAAGTTTTTGATCTTTAACCAACTTTTCCTGTGATTTTTACTAGTCTCTTCTTTTCATATAACTTTTTCTGCTCTTTTACCTACTTTTTTCATGGAAAATCTGATTATTTTCTCAATATTTTTATATTATACTGCTATTTTTATGTATATACTGCGCTGAAACCCGCATTTCCTAAACTACTATGAAAGTATTTGATCTTTAACCAACTTTTTCCTGTGATTTTTACTAGTTTCTTCTTTTCATATAACTTTTTCTGCTCTTTTACCTACATTTTTCATGGAAAATCTGATTAATTTCTCAATATTTTTATATTTTACTGCTATTTTTATGTATATACTGCGCTGAAACCCGCATTTCCTAAACTACTATGAAAGTTTTTGATCTTTAACCAACTTTTTCCTGTCATTTTTACTAGTTTCTTCTTTTCATATAACTTTTTCTGCTCTTTTACCTACTTTTTTCATGGAAAATCTGATTATTTTCTCAATATTTTTATATTACATATATATATACTGCGCTGAAACCCGCATTTCCTTAACTACTATGAAAGTTTTTGATCTTTAACCAACTTTTTCCTGTGATTTTTACTAGTTTCTTCTTTTCATATAACTTTTTCTGCTCTCTTACCTACTTTTTTCATGGAAAATCTGATTATTTTCTCAATATTTTTATATTATGTATATTATATATATACTGCGCTGAAACCCGCATTTCCTAAACTACTATGAAAGTTTTTGATCTTTAACCAACTTTTTCCTGTCATTTTTACTAGTTTCTTCTTTTCATATAACTTTTTCTGCTCTTTTACCTACATTTTTCATGGAAAATCTGATTAATTTCTCAATATTTTTATATTATACTGCTATTTTCATGTATATACTGCGCTGAAACCCGCATTTCCTAAACTACTATGAAAGTTTTTGATCTTTAACCAACTTTTTCCTGTGATTTTTACTAGTTTCTTCTTTTCATATAACTTTTTCTGCTCTTTTACCTACATTTTTCATGGAAAATCTGATTAATTTCTCAATATTTTTATATTATACTGCTATTTTTATGTATATACTGCGCTGAAACCCGCATTTCCTAAACTACTATGAAAGTTTTTGATCTTTAACCAACTTTTTCCTGTGATTTTTACTAGTTTCTTCTTTTCATATAACTTTTTCTGCTCTTTTACCTACATTTTTCATGGAAAATCTGATTAATTTCTTAATATTTTTATATTATACTGCTATTTTTATGTATATACTGCGCTGAAACCCGCATTTCCTAAACTACTATGAAAGTTTTTGATCTTTAACCAACTTTTCCTGTGATTTTTACTAGTCTCTTCTTTTCATATAACTTTTTCTGCTCTTTTACCTACTTTTTTCATGGAAAATCTGATTATTTTCTCAATATTTTTATATTATACTGCTATTTTTATGTATATACTGCGCTGAAACCCGCATTTCCTAAACTACTATGAAAGTATTTGATCTTTAACCAACTTTTTCCTGTGATTTTTACTAGTTTCTTCTTTTCATATAACTTTTTCTGCTCTTTTACCTACATTTTTCATGGAAAATCTGATTAATTTCTCAATATTTTTATATTTTACTGCTATTTTTATGTATATACTGCGCTGAAACCCGCATTTCCTAAACTACTATGAAAGTTTTTGATCTTTAACCAACTTTTTCCTGTCATTTTTACTAGTTTCTTCTTTTCATATAACTTTTTCTGCTCTTTTACCTACTTTTTTCATGGAAAATCTGATTATTTTCTCAATATTTTTATATTACATATATATATACTGCGCTGAAACCCGCATTTCCTTAACTACTATGAAAGTTTTTGATCTTTAACCAACTTTTTCCTGTGATTTTTACTAGTTTCTTCTTTTCATATAACTTTTTCTGCTCTCTTACCTACTTTTTTCATGGAAAATCTGATTATTTTCTCAATATTTTTATATTATGTATATTATATATATACTGCGCTGAAACCCGCATTTCCTAAACTACTATGAAAGTTTTTGATCTTTAACCAACTTTTTCCTGTCATTTTTACTAGTTTCTTCTTTTCATATAACTTTTTCTGCTCTTTTACCTACATTTTTCATGGAAAATCTGATTAATTTCTCAATATTTTTATATTATACTGCTATTTTCATGTATATACTGCGCTGAAACCCGCATTTCCTAAACTACTATGAAAGTTTTTGATCTTTAACCAACTTTTTCCTGTGATTTTTACTAGTTTCTTCTTTTCATATAACTTTTTCTGCTCTTTTACCTACATTTTTCATGGAAAATCTGATTAATTTCTCAATATTTTTATATTATACTGCTATTTTTATGTATATACTGCGCTGAAACCCGCATTTCCTAAACTACTATGAAAGTTTTTGATCTTTAACCAACTTTTTCCTGTGATTTTTACTAGTTTCTTCTTTTCATATAACTTTTTCTGCTCTTTTACCTACATTTTTCATGGAAAATCTGATTAATTTCTTAATATTTTTATATTATACTGCTATTTTTATGTATATACTGCGCTGAAACCCGCATTTCCTAAACTACTATGAAAGTTTTTGATCTTTAACCAACTTTTCCTGTGATTTTTACTAGTCTCTTCTTTTCATATAACTTTTTCTGCTCTTTTACCTACTTTTTTCATGGAAAATCTGATTATTTTCTCAATATTTTTATATTATACTGCTATTTTTATGTATATACTGCGCTGAAACCCGCATTTCCTAAACTACTATGAAAGTATTTGATCTTTAACCAACTTTTTCCTGTGATTTTTACTAGTTTCTTCTTTTCATATAACTTTTTCTGCTCTTTTACCTACATTTTTCATGGAAAATCTGATTAATTTCTCAATATTTTTATATTATACTGCTATTTTTATGTATATACTGCGCTGAAACCCGCATTTCCTAAACTACTATGAAAGTTTTTGATCTTTAACCAACTTTTTCCTGTCATTTTTACTAGTTTCTTCTTTTCATATAACTTTTTCTGCTCTTTTACCTACATTTTTCATGGAAAATCTGATTATTTTCTCAATATTTTTATATTATATTTATATACTGCGCTGAAACCCGCATTTCCTAAACTACTATGAAAGTTTTTGATCTTTAACCAACTTTTTCCTGTGATTTTTACTAGTTTCTTCTTTTCATATAACTTTTTCTGCTCTTTTACCTACTTTTTTCATATAAAATCTGATTATTTTCTCAATATTTTCATATTACATATATATATACTGCGCTGAAACCCGCATTTCCTTAACTACTATGAAAGTTTTTGATCTTTAACCAACTTTTTCCTGTGATTTTTACTAGTTTCTTCTTTTCATATAACTTTTTTTGCTCTTTTACCTACATTTTTCATGGAAAAGCTGATTAATTTCTCAATATTTTTATATTATACTGCTATTTTTATGTATATACTGCGCTGAAACCCGCATTTCCTAAACTACTATGAAAGTTTTTGATCTTTAACCAACTTTTTCCTGTGATTTTTACTAGTTTCTTCTTTTCATATAACTTTTTCTGCTCTTTTACCTACATTTTTCATGGAAAAGCTGATTAATTTCTCAATATTTTTATATTATACTGCTATTTTTATGTATATACTGCGCTGAAACCCGCATTTCCTAAACTACTATGAAAGTTTTTGATCTTTAACCAACTTTTTCCTGTGATTTTTACTAGTTTCTTCTTTTCATATAACTTTTTCTGGTCTTTTATTCATATACTATGAAGGTTTTTGATCTTTAACCAACTTTTTCCTGTCATTTTTACTAGTTTCTTCTTTTCATATAACTTTTTCTGCTCTTTTACCTACTTTTTTCATGGAAAATCTGATTATTTTCTCAATATTTTTATATTACAAATATATATACTGCGCTGAAACCCGCATTTCCTAAACTACTATGCAAGTTTTTGATCTTTAACCAACTTTTTCCTGTCATTTTTACTAGTTTTCTTCTTTTCATATAACTTTTTCTGCTCTTTTACCTACATTTTTCATGGAAAATCTGATTAATTTCTTAATATTTTTATATTATACTGGTATTTTTATGTATGTACTGCGCTGAAACCCGCATTTCCTAAACTACTATGAAAGTTGTTGATCTTTAACCAACTTTTTCCTGTGATTTTTACTAGTTTCTTCTTTTCATATAACTTTTTCTGCTCTTTTACCTACATTTTTCATGGAAAATCTGATAATTTTCTCAATATTTTTATATTATATTTATATACTGCGCTGAAACCCGCTATTAGTAAATTACTATGAAAGTTTTTGATCTTTAACCAACTTTTTCCTGTCATTCTTACTAGTTTCTTCTTTTCATATAACTTTTTCTGCTCTTGTACCTACTTTTTTCATGGAAAATCTGATAATTTTCTCAATATTTTTATATTATATTTATATACTGCGCTGAAACCCGCATTTCCTAAACTACTATGAAAGTTTTTGATCTTTAACCAACTTTTTCCTGTGATTTTTACTAGTTTCTTCATTTCATATAACTTTTTCTGCTCTTTTACCTACTTTTTTCATGGAAAATCTGATTATTTTCTCAATATTTTTATATTATACTGCTATTTTTATGTATATACTGCGCTGAAACCCGCATTTCCTAAACTACTATGAAAGTTTTTGATCTTTAACCAACTTTTTCCTGTCATTTTTACTAGTTTCTTCTTTTCATATAACTTTTTCTGCTCTTTTACCTACTTTTTTCATGGAAAATCTGATTATTTTCTCAATATTTTTATATTATACTGCTATTTTTATGTATATACTGCGCTGAAACCCGCATTTCCTAAACTACTATGAAAGTTTTTGATCTTTAACCAACTTTTTCCTGTCATTTTTACTAGTTTCTTCTTTTCATATAACTTTTTCTGCTCTTTTACCTACTTTTTTCATGGAAAATCTGATTATTTTCTCAATATTTTTATATTATACTGCTATTTTTATGTATATACTGCGCTGAAACCCGCATTTCCTAAACTACTATGAAAGTTTTTGATCTTTAACCAACTTTTTCCTGTGATTTTTACTAGTTTCTTCTTTTCATATAACTTTTTCTGCTCTTTTAACTACTTTTTTCATGGAAAATCTGATTATTTTCTCAATATTTTTATATTATACTGCTATTTTTATGTATATACTGCGCTGAAACCCGCATTTCCTAAACTACTATGAAAGTTTTTGATCTTTAACCAACTTTTTCCTGTCATTTTTACTAGTTTCTTCTTTTCATATAACTTTTTCTGCTCTTTTACCTACTTTTTTCATGGAAAATCTGATTATTTTCTCAATATTTTTATATTACTGCGCTGAAACCCGCATTTCCTTAACTACTATGAAAGTTTTTGATCTTTAACCAACTTTTTCCTGTGATTTTTACTAGTTTCTTCTTTTCATATAACTTTTTCTGCTCTTTTACCTACATTTTTCATGGAAAATCTGATTAATTTCTCAATATTTTTATATTATACTGCTATTTTTATGTATATGCTGCGCTGAAACCCGCATTTCCTAAACTACTATGAAAGTTTTTGATCTTTAACCAACTTTTTCCTGTCATTTTTACTAGTTTCTTCTTTTCATATAACTTTTTCTGCTCTTTTACCTACTTTTTTCATGGAAAATCTGATTATTTTCTCAATATTTTTATATTATACTGCTATTTTTATATATATACTGCGCTGAAACCCGCATTTCCTAAACTACTATGAAAGTTTTTGAACTTTAACCAACTTTTTCCTGTCATTTTTACTAGTTTCTTCTTTTCATATAACTTTTTCTGCTCTTTTACCTACTTTTTTTCATGGAAAATCTGATTATTTTCTCAATATTTTTATATTATACTGCTATTTTTATGTATATACTGCGCTGAAACCCGCATTTCCTAAACTACTATGAAAGTTTTTGATCTTTTACCAACTTTTTCCTGTCATTTTTACTAGTTTCTTCTTTTCATATAACTTTTTCTGCTCTTTTACCCACTTTTTTCATGGAAAATCTGATTATTTTCTCAATATTTTTATATTACATATATATATACTGCGCTGAAACCCGCATTTCCTTAACTACTATGAAAGTTTTTGATCTTTAACCAACTTTTTCCTGTGATTTTTACTAGTTTCTTCTTTTCATATATCTTTTTCTGCTCTTTTACCTACTTTTTTCATGGAAAATCTGATTATTTTCTCAATATTTTTATATTATACTGCTATTTTTATGTATATACTGCGCTGAAACCCGCATTTCCTAAACTACTATGAAAGTTTTTGATCTTTAACCAACTTTTTCCTGTCATTTTTACTAGTTTCTTCTTTTCATATAACTTTTTCTGCTCTATTACCTACTTTTTTCATGGAAAGTCTGATTATTTTCTCAATATTTTTATATTACATATATATATACTGCGCTGAAACCCGCATTTCCTTAACTACTATGAAAGTTTTTGATCTTTAACCAACTTTTTCCTGTGATTTTTACTAGTTTCTTCTTTTCATATAGCTTTTTCTGCTCTTTTACCTACTTTTTTCATGGAAAATCTGATTATTTTCTCAATATTTTTATATTATACTGCTATTTTTATGTATATACTGCGCTGAAACCCGCATTTCCTAAACTACTATGAAAGTTTTTGAACTTTAACCAACTTTTTCCTGTCATTTTTACTAGTTTCTTCTTTTCATATAACTTTTTCTGCTCTTTTACCTACTTTTTTTCATGGAAAATCTGATTATTTTCTTAATATTTTTATATTACATATATATATACTGCGCTGAAACCCGCATTTCCTTAACTACTATGAAAGTTTTTGATCTTTAACCAACTTTTTCCTGTGATTTTTACTAGTTTCTTCTTTTCATATAACTTTTTCTGCTCTTTTACCTACATTTTTCATGGAAAATCTGATTAATTTCTCAATATTTTTATATTATACTGCTATTTTTATGTGTATACTGCGCTGAAACCCGCATTTCCTAAACTACTATGAAAGTTTTTGATCTTTAACCAACTTTTTCCTGTGATTTTTACTAGCTTCTTCTTTTCATATAACTTTTTCTGCTCTTTTACCTACTTTTTTCATGGAAAATCTGATTATTTTCTCAATATTTTTATATTATGCTGCTATTTTTATGTATATACTGCGCTGAAACCCGCATTTCCTAAACTACTATGAAGGTTTTTGATCTTTAACCAACTTTTTCCTGTCATTTTTACTAGTTTCTTCTTTTCATATAACTTTTTCTGCTCTTTTACCTACATTTTTCATGGAAAATCTGATTAATTTCTCAATATTTTTATATTATACTGCTATTTTTATGTATATACTGCGCTGAAACCCGCATTTCCTAAACTACTATGAAAGTTTTTGAACTTTAACCAACTTTTTCCTGTCATTTTTACTAGTTTCTTCTTTTCATATAACTTTTTCTGCTCTTTTACCTACTTTTTTTCATGGAAAATCTGATTATTTTCTTAATATTTTTATATTACATATATATATACTGCGCTGAAACCCGCATTTCCTTAACTACTATGAAAGTTTTTGATCTTTAACCAACTTTTTCCTGTGATTTTTACTAGTTTCTTCTTTTCATAGAACTTTTTCTGCTCTTTTACCTACATTTTTCATGGAAAATCTGATTAATTTCTCAATATTTTTATATTATACTGCTATTTTTATGTGTATACTGCGCTGAAACCCGCATTTCCTAAACTACTATGAAAGTTTTTGATCTTTAACCAACTTTTTCCTGTGATTTTTACTAGCTTCTTCTTTTCATATAACTTTTTCTGCTCTTTTACCTACTTTTTTCATGGAAAATCTGATTATTTTCTCAATATTTTTATATTATGCTGCTATTTTTATGTATATACTGCGCTGAAACCCGCATTTCCTAAACTACTATGAAGGTTTTTGATCTTTAACCAACTTTTTCCTGTCATTTTTACTAGTTTCTTCTTTTCATATAACTTTTTCTGCTCTTTTACCTACTTTTTTCATGGAAAATCTGATTATTTTCTCAATATTTTTATATTATACTGCTATTTTTATGTATATACTGCGCTGAAACCCGCATTTCCTAAACTACTATGAAAGTTTTTGATCTTTAACCAACTTTTTCCTGTCATTTTTACTAGTTTCTTCTTTTCATATAACTTTTTCTGCTCTTTTACCTACATTTTTCATGGAAAATCTGATTAATTTCTCAATATTTTTATATTATACTGCTATTTTTATGTATATACTGCGCTGAAACCCGCATTTCCTAAACTACTATGAACGGTTTTGATCTTTAACCAACTTTTTCCTGTGATTTTTACTAGTTTCTTCTTTTCATATAACTTTTTCTGCTCTTTTACCTACTTTTTTCATGGAAAATCTGATTATTTTCTCAATATTTTTATATTATACTGCTATTTTTATGTATATACTGCGCTGAAACCCGCATTTCCTAAACTACTATGAAAGTTTTTGATCTTTAACCAACTTTTTCCTGTCATTTTTACTAGTTTCTTCTTTTCATATAACTTTTTCTGCTCTTTTACCTACTTTTTTCATGGAAAATCTGATTATTTTCTCAATATTTTTATATTACATATATATATACTGCGCTGAAACCCGCATTTCCTTAACTTCTATGAAAGTTTTTGATCTTTAACCAACTTTTTCCTGTGATTTTTACTAGTTTCTTCTTTTCATATAACTTTTTCTGCTCTTTTACCTACATTTTTCATGGAAAATCTCATTAATTTCTAAATATTTTTAAATTATACTGGTATTTTTATGTATATACTGCGCTGAAACCCGCATTTCCTAAACTACTATGAAAGTTTTTGATCTTTAACCAACGTTTTCCTGTGATTTTTACTAGTTTCTTCTTTTCATATAACTTTTTCTGCTCTTTTACCTACATTTTTCATGGAAAATCTGATTAATTTCTCAATATTTTTATATTATACTGCTATTTTTATGTATATACTGCGCTGAAACCCGCATTTCCTAAACTACTATGAAAGTTTTTGATCTTTAACAAACTTTTTTCTGTGATTTTTACTAGTTTCTTCTTTTCATATAACTTTTTTTGCTCTTTTACCTACTTTTTTCATTCAAAGTCTGATTATTTTCTCAATATTTTTATATTATACTGCTATTTTTATGTATATACTGCGCTGAAGCCCGCATTTCCTAAACTACTATGAAAGTTTTTGATCTTTAACCAACTTTTTCCTGTCATTTTTACTAGTTTCTTCTTTTCATATAACTTTTTCTGCTCTTTTACCTACTTTTTTCATGGAAAATCTGATTATTTTCTCAATATTTTTATATTATACTGCTATTTTTATGTATATACTGCGCTGAAACCCGCATTTCCTTAACTACTATGAAAGTTTTTGATCTTTAACCAACTTTTTCCTGTGATTTTTACTAGTTTCTTCTTTTCATATAACTTTTTCTGCTCTTTTACCTACTTTTTTCATGGAAAATCTGATTATTTTCTCAATATTTTTATATTATACTGCTATTTTTATGTATATACTGCGCTGAAACCCGCATTTCCCAAACTACTATGAAAGTTTTTGATCTTTAACCAACTTTTTCCTGTCATTTTTACTAGTTTCTTTTTTTCATATAACTTTTTCTGCTCTTTTACCTACATTTTTCATGGAAAATCTGATTAATTTCTTAACATTTTATATTATACTGCTATTTTTATGTATATACTGTGCTGAAACTCGCATTTCCTAAACTACTATGAAAGTTTTTGATCTTTAACCAACTTTTTCCTGTGATTTTTACTAGTCTCTTCTTTTCATATAACTTTTTCTGCTCTTTTACCTACATTTTTCATGGAAAATCTGATTAATTTCTTAATATTTTTATATTATACTGCTATTTTTATGTATATACTGCGCTGAAACCCGCATTTCCTTAACTACTATGAAAGTTTTTGATCTTTAACCAACTTTTTCCTGTGATTTTTACTAGTTTCTTCTTTTCATATAACTTTTTCTGCTCTTTTACCTACATTTTTCATGGAAAATCTGATTATTTTCTCAATATTTTTATATTATACTGCTATTTTTATGTATATACTGCGCTGAAACCCGCATTTCCTAAACTACTATGAAAGTTTTTGATCTTTAACCAACTTTTTCCTGTCATTTTTACTAGTTTCTTTTTTTCATATAACTTTTTCTGCTCTTTTACCTACATTTTTCATGGAAAATCTGATTAATTTCTTAACATTTTTATATTATACTGCTATTTTTATGTATATACTGCGCTGAAACCCGCATTTCCTAAACTACTATGAAAGTTTTTGATCTTTAACCAACTTTTTCCTGTGATTTTTACTAGTCTCTTCTTTTCATATAACTTTTTCTGCTCTTTTACCTACTTTTTTCATTCAAAGTCTGATTATTTTCTGAATATTTTTATATTATACTGCTATTTTTATGTATATACTGCGCTGAAACCCGCATTTCCTAAACTACTATGAAAGTTTTTGATCTTTAACCAACTTTTTCCTGTGATTTTTACTAGTTTCTTCTTTTCATATAACTTTTTCTGCTCTTTTACCTACTTTTTTCATGGAAAATCTGATTATTTTCTCAATATTTTTATATTATACTGCTATTTTTATGTATATACTGCGCTGAAACCCGCATTTCCTAAACTACTATGAAAGTTTTTGATCTTTAACCAACTTTTTCCTGTCATTTTTACTAGTTTCTTCTTTTCATATAACTTTTTCTGCTCTTTTACCTACTTTTTTCATGGAAAATCTGATTATTTTCTCAATATTTTTATATTACATATATATATACTGCGCTGAAACCCGCATTTCCTTAACTACTATGAAAGTTTTTGATCTTTAACCAACTTTTTCCTGTGATTTTTACTAGTTTCTTCTTTTCATATAACTTTTTCTGCTCTTTTACCTACTTTTTTCATGGAAAATCTGATTAATTTCTCAATATTTTTATATTATACTGCTATTTTTATGTATATACTGCGCTGAAACCCGCATTTCCTAAACTACTATGAAAGTTTTTGATCTTTAACCAACTTTTTCCTGTGATTTTTACTAGTTTCTTCTTTTCATATAACTTTTTCCGCTCTTTTACCTACTTTTTTCATGGAAAATCTGATTATTTTCTCAATATTTTTATATTATACTGCTATTTTTATGTATATACTGCGCTGAAACCCGCATTTCCTAAACTACTATGAAAGTTTTTGATCTTTAACCAACTTTTTCCTGTCATTTTTACTAGTTTCTTCTTTTCATATAACTTTTTCTGCTCTTTTACCTACTTTTTTCATGGAAAATCTGATAATTTTCTCAATATTTTTATATTATATTTATATACTGCGCTGAAACCCGCATTTCCTAAACTACTATGAAAGCTGTTGATCTTTAACCAACTTTTTCCTGTCATTTTTACTAGTTTCTTCTTTTCATATAACTTTTTTCTGCTCTTTTACCTACATTTTTCATGGAAAATCTGATTATTTTCTCAATATTTTTATATTATATTTATATACTGCGCTGAAACCCGCATTTCCTAAACAACTATGAAAGTTTTTGATCTTTAACCAACTTTTTCCTGTGATTTTTACTAGTCTCTTCTTTTCATATAACTTTTTCTGCTCTTTTACCTACATTTTTCATGGAAAATCTGATTTATTTCTCAATATTTTTATATTATACTGCTATTTTTATGTATATACTGCGCTGAAACCCGCATTTCCTAAACTACTATGAAAGTTTTTGATCTTTAACCAACTTTTTCCTGTGATTTTTACTAGTCTCTTCTTTTCATATAACTTTTTCTGCTCTTTTACCTACTTTTTTCATGGAAAATCTGATTATTTTCTCAATATTTTTATATTTATATTTATATACTGCGCTGAAACCCGCATTTCCTAAACTACTATGAAAGTTTTTGATCTTTAACCAACTTTTTCCTGTCATTTTTACTAGTTTCTTCTTTTCATATAACTTTTTCTGCTCTTTTACCTACATTTTTCATGGAAAATCTGATTAATTTCTCAATATTTTTATATTATACTGCTATTTTTATGTATATACTGCGCTGAAACCCGCATTTCCTAAACTACTATGAAAGTTTTTGATCTTTAACCAACTTTTTCTGTGATTTTTACTAGTTTCTTCTTTTCATATACTTTTTCTGCTCTTTTACCTACTTTTTTCATGGAAAATCTGATTATTTTCTCAATATTTTTATATTATACTGCTATTTTTATGTATATACTGCGCTGAAACCCGCATTTCCTAAAAACTACTATGAAAGTTTTTGATCTTTAACCAACTTTTTCCTGTCATTTTTACTAGTTTCTTCTTTTCATACAACTTTTTCTGCTCTTTTACCTACATTTTTCATGGAAAATCTGATTAATTTCTCAATATTTTTATATTATACTGCTATTTTTATGTATATACTGCGCTGAAACCCGCATTTCCTAAACTACTATGAAAGTTTTTGATCTTTAACCAACTTTTTCCTGTCTTTTTTACTAGTTTCTTCTTTTCATATAACTTTTTCTGCTCTTTAACCTACTTTTTTCATGGAAAATCTGACTAATTTCTCAATATTTTTATATTATACTGCTATTTTTATGTATATACTGCGCTGAAACCCGCAGTTCCTAAACTACTATGAAAGTTTTTGATCTTTAACCAACTTTTTCCTGTGATTTTTACTAGTTTCTTCTTTTCATATAACTTTTTCTGCTCTTTTACCTACTTTTTTCATGGAAAATCTGATTATTTTCTCAATATTTTTATATTATACTGCTATTTTTATGTATATACTGCGCTGAAACCCGCATTTCCAAAACTACTATGAAAGTTTTTGATCTTTAACCAACTTTTTCCTGTCATTTTTACTAGTTTCTTCTTTTCATATAACTTTTTCTGCTCTTTTACCTACTTTTTTCATGGAAAATCTGATTATTTTCTCAATATTTTTATATTACATATATATATACTGCGCTGAAACCCGCATTTCCTTAACTACTATGAAAGTTTTTGATCTTTAACCAACTTTTTCCTGTGATTTTTACTAGTTTCTTCTTTTCATATAACTTTTTCTGCTCTTTTACCTACATTTTTCATGGAAAATCTGATTAATTTCTCAATATTTTTATATTATACTGCTATTTTTATGTATATACTGCGCTGAAACCCGCATTTCCTAAACTACTATGAAAGTTTTTGATCTTTAACCAACTTTTTCCTGTGATTTTTACTAGTTTCTTCTTTTCATATAACTTTTTCTGCTCTTTTACCTACTTTTTTCATGGAAAATCTGATTATTTTCTCAATATTTTTATATTATACTGCTATTTTTATGTATATACTGCGCTGAAACCCGCATTTCCTAAGCTACTATGAAAGTTTTTGATCTTTAACCAACTTTTTCCTGTGATTTTTACTAGTTTCTTCTTTTCATATAACTTTTTCTGCTCTTTTACCTACATTTTTCATGGAAAATCTGATTAATTTCTCAATATTTTTATATTATACTGCTATTTTTATGTATATACTGCGCTGAAACCCGCATTTCCACTATGAAAGTTTTTGATCTTTAACCAACTTTTTCCTGTGATTTTTACTAGTTTCTTCTTTTCATATAACTTTTTCTGCTCTTTTACCTACTTTTTTCATGGAAAATCTGATTATTTTCTCAATATTTTTATATTATACTGCTATTTTTATGTATATACTGCGCTGAAACCCGCATTTCCTAAACTACTATGAAAGTTTTTGATCTTTAACCAACTTTTTTCCTGTGATTTTTACTAGTTTCTTCTTTTCATATAACTTTTTCTGCTCTTTTACCTACTTTTTTTCATGGAAAATCTGATTATTTTCTCAATATTTTTATATTATACTGCTATTTTTATGTATATACTGCGCTGAAACCCGCATTTCCTAAACTACTATGAAAGTTTTTGATCTTTAACCAACTTTTTCCTGTGATTTTTACTAGTTTCTTCTTTTCATATAACTTTTTCTGCTCTTTTACCTACATTTTTCATGGAAAATCTGATGAATTTCTCAATATTTTTATATTATACTGCTATTTTTATGTATATACTGCGCTGAAACCCGCATTTCCTAAACTACTATGAAAGTTTTTGATCTTCAACCAACTTTTTCCTGTGATTTTTACTAGTTTCTTCTTTTCATATAACTTTTTCTGCTCTTTTACCTACTTTTTTCATGGAAAATCTGATTATTTTCTCAATATTTTTATATTATACTGCTATTTTTATGTATATACTGCGCTGAAACCCGCATTTCCTAAACTACTATGAAAGTTTTTGATCTTTAACCAACTTTTTCCTGTCATTTTTAGTAGTTTCTTCTTTTCATATAACTTTTTCTGCTCTTTTACCTACTTTTTTCATGGAAAATCTGATTAATTTCTCAATATTTTTATATTATACTGCTATTTTTTATGTATATACTGCGCTGAAACCCGCATTTCCTAAACTACTATGAAAGTTTTTGATCTTTAAACAACTTTTTCCTGTGATTTTTACTAGTTTCTTCTTTTCATATAACTTTTTCTGCTCTTTTTACCTACTTTTTTCATGGAAAATCTGATTATTTTCTCAATATTTTTATATTATACTGCTATTTTTATGTATATACTGCGCTGAAACCCGCATTTCCTAAACTACTATGAAAGTTTTTGATCTTTAACCAACTTTTTCCTGTCATTTTTACTAGTTTCTTCTTTTCATATAACTTTTTCTGCTCTTTTACCTACATTTTTCATGGAAAATCTGATTAATTTCTCAATATTTTTATATTATACTGCTATTTTTATGTATATACTGCGCTGAAACCCGCATTTCCTAAACTACTATGAAAGTTTTTGATCTTTAACCAACTTTTTCCTGTGATTTTTACTAGTTTCTTCTTTTCATATAACTTTTTCTGCTCTTTTACCTACTTTTTTCATGGAAAATCTGATTATTTTCTCAATATTTTTATATTATACTGCTATTTTTATGTATATACTGCGCTGAAAACCCGCATTTCCTAAACTACTATGAAAGTTTTTGATCTTTAACCAACTTTTTCCTGTGATTTTTACTAGTTTCTTCTTTTCATATAACTTTTTCTGCTCTTTTACCTACATTTTTCATGGAAAATCTGATTAATTTCTCAATATTTTTATATTATACTGCTATTTTTATGTATATACTGCGCTGAAACCCGCATTTCCTAAACTACTATGAAAGTTTTTGATCTTTAACCAACTTTTTCCTGTGATTTTTACTAGTTTCTTCTTTTCATATAACTTTTTCTGCTCTTTTACCTACATTTTTCATGGAAAATCTGATTAATTTCTCAATATTTTTATATTATACTGCTATTTTTATGTATATACTGCGCTGAAACCCGCATTTCCTAAACTACTATGAAAGTTTTTGATCTTCAACCAACTTTTTCCTGTGATTTTTACTAGTTTCTTCTTTTCATATAACTTTTTCTGCTCTTTTACCTACTTTTTTCATGGAAAATCTGATTATTTTCTCAATATTTTTATATTATACTGCTATTTTTATGTATATACTGCGCTGAAACCCGCATTTCCTAAACTACTATGAAAGTTTTTGATCTTTAACCAACTTTTTCCTGTCATTTTTACTAGTTTCTTCTTTTCATATAACTTTTTCTGCTCTTTTACCTACTTTTTTCATGGAAAATCTGATTATTTTCTCAATATTTTTATATTACATATATATATACTGCGCTGAAACCCGCATTTCCTTAACTACTATGAAAGTTTTTGATCTTTAACCAACTTTTTCCTGTGATTTTTACTAGTTTCTTCTTTTCATATAACTTTTTCTGCTCTTTTACCTACATTTTTCATGGAAAATCTGATTAATTTCTCAATATTTTTATATTATACTGCTATTTTTATGTATATACTGCGCTGAAACCCGCATTTCCTAAACTACTATGAAAGTTTTTGATCTTTAAACAACTTTTTCCTGTGATTTTTACTAGTTTCTTCTTTTCATATAACTTTTTCTGCTCTTTTACCTACTTTTTTCATGGAAAATCTGATTATTTTCTCAATATTTTTATATTACATATATATATACTGCGCTGAAACCCCGCATTTCCTTAACTACTATGAAAGTTTTTGATCTTTAACCAACTTTTTCCTGTGATTTTTACTAGTTTCTTCTTTTCATATAACTTTTTCTGCTCTTTTACCTACATTTTTCATGGAAAATCTGATTAATTTCTCAATATTTTTATATTATACTGCTATTTTTATGTATATACTGCGCTGAAACCCGCATTTCCTAAACTACTATGAAAGTTTTTGATCTTTAACCAACTTTTTCCTGTGATTTTTACTAGTTTCTTCTTTTCATATAACTTTTTCTGCTCTTTTACCTACTTTTTTCATGGAAAATCTGATTATTTTCTCAATATTTTTATATTATACTGCTATTTTTATGTATATACTGCGCTGAAACCCGCATTTCCTAAACTACTATGAAAGTTTTTGATCTTTAACCAACTTTTTCCTGTCATTTTTACTAGTTTCTTCTTTTCATATAACTTTTTCTGCTCTTTTACCTACTTTTTTCATGGAAAATCTGATAATTTTCTCAATATTTTTATATTATATTTATATACTGCGCTGAAACCCGCATTTCCTTAACTACTATGAAAGCTGTTGATCTTTAACCAACTTTTTCCTGTGATTTTTACTAGTTTCTTCTTTTCATATAACTTTTTCTGCTCTTTTACCTACATTTTTCATGGAAAATCTGATTAATTTCTCAATATTTTTATATTATATATATATACTGCGCTGAAACCCGCATTTCCTAAACTACTATGAAAGTTTTTGATCTTTAACCAACTTTTTCCTTTCCACATTTTTCATGGAAAATCTGATTAATTTCTCAATATTTTTATATTATACTGCTATTTTTATGTATATACTGCGCTGAAACCCGCATTTCCTAAACTACTATGAAAGTTTTTGATCTTTAACCAACTTTTTCCTGTGATTTTTACTAGTCTCTTCTTTTCATATAACTTTTTCTGCTCTTTTACCTACTTTTTTCATGGAAAATCTGATTATTTTCTCAATATTTTCATATTATATTTATATACTGCGCTGAAACCCGCATTTCCTAAACTACTATGAAAGTTTTTGATCTTTAACCAACTTTTTCCTGTGATTTTTACTAGTTTCTTCTTTTCATATAACCTTTTTCTGCTCTTTTACCTACTTTTTTCATGGAAAATCTGATTATTTTCTCAATATTTTTATATTATACTGCTATTTTTATGTATATACTGCGCTGAAACCCGCATTTCCTAAACTACTATGAAAGTTTTTGATCTTTAACCAACTTTTTCCTGTCATTTTTACTAGTTTCTTCTTTTCATATAACTTTTTCTGCTCTTTTACCTACTTTTTTCATGGAAAATCTGATTATTTTCTCAATATTTTTATATTACATATATATATACTGCGCTGAAACCCGCATTTCTTTAACTACTATGAAAGTTTTTGATCTTTAACCAACTTTTTCCTGTGATTTTTACTAGTTTCTTCTTTTCATATAACTTTTTCTGCTCTTTTACCTACATTTTTCATGGAAAATCTGATTAATTTCTCAATATTTTTATATTATACTGCTATTTTTATGTATATACTGCGCTGAAACCCGCATTTCCTAAACTATTATGAAAGTTTTTGATCTTTAACCAACTTTTTCCTGTGATTTTTACTAGTTTCTTCTTTTCATATAACTTTTTCTGCTCTTTTACCTACTTTTTTCATGGAAAATCTGATTATTTTCTCAATATTTTTATATTATACTGCTATTTTTATGTATATACTGCGCTGAAACCCGCATTTCCTAAACTACTATGAAAGTTTTTGATCTTTAACCAACTTTTTCCTGTCATTTTTACTAGTTTCTTCTTTTCATATAACTTTTTCTGCTCTTTTACCTACTTTTTTCATGGAAAATCTGATTATTTTCTCAATATTTTTATATTACATATATATATACTGCGCTGAAACCCGCATTTCCTTAACTACTATGAAAGTTTTTGATCTTTAACCAACTTTTTCCTGTCATTTTTACTAGTTTCTTCTTTTCATATGACTTTTTCTGCTCTTTTACCTACATTTTTCATGGAAAATCTGATAATTTTCTCAATATTTTTATATTATATTTATATACTGCGCTGAAACCCGCATTTCCTAAACTACTATGAAAGCTGTTGATCTTTAACCAACTTTTTCCTGTGATTTTTACTAGTTTCTTCTTTTCATATAACTTTTTCTGCTCTTTTACCTACATTTTTCATGGAAAATCTGATTAATTTCTCAATATTTTTATATTATATATATATACTGCGCTGAAACCCGCATTTCCTAAACTACTATGAAAGTTTTTGATCTTTAACCAACTTTTTCCTGTGATTTTTACTAGTCTCTTCTTTTCATATAACTTTTTCTGCTCTTTTACCTACTTTTTCATGGAAAATCTGATTATTTTCTCAATATTTTTATATTATATTTATATACTGCGCTGAAACCCGCATTTCCTAAACTACTATGAAAGTTTATGATCTTTAACCAACTTTTTCCTGTCATTTTTACTAGTTTCTTCTTTTCATATAACTTTTTCTGCTCTTTTACCTACATTTTTCATGGAAAATCTGATAATTTTCTCAATATTTTTATATTATATTTATATACTGCGCTGAAACCCGCATTTCCTAAACTACTATGAAAGTTTTTGATCTTTAACCAACTTTTTCCTGTGATTTTTACTAGTTTCTTCTTTTCATATAACTTTTTCTGCCCTTTTACCTACTTTTTTCATGGAAAATCTGATTATTTTCTCAATATTTTTATATTATACTGCTATTTTTATGTATATACTGCGCTGAAACCCGCATTTCCTAAACTACTATGAAAGTTTTTGATCTTTAACCAACTTTTTCCTGTCATTTTTACTAGTTTCTTCTTTTCGTATAACTTTTTCTGCTCTTTTACCTACTTTTTTCATGGAAAATCTGATTATTTTCTCAATATTTTTATACTATATTTATATACTGCGCTGAAACACGCATTTCCTAAACTACTATGAAAGTTTTTGATCTTTAACTAACTTTTTCCTGTCATTTTTACTAGTTTCTTTTTTTCATATAACTTTTTCTGCTCTTTTACCTACTTTTTTCATGGAAAATCTGATTATTTTCTCAATATTTTTATATTATACTGCTATTTTTATGTATATACTGCGCTGAAACCCGCATTTCCTAAACTACTATGAAAGTTTTTGATCTTTAACCAACTTTTTCCTTTGATTTTTACTAGTCTCTTCTTTTCATATAACTTTTTCTGCTCTTTTACCTACTTTTTTCATGGAAAATCTGATTATTTTCTCAATATTTTTATATTATATTTATATACTGCGCTGAAACCCGCATTTCCTAAACTACTATGAAAGTTTTTGATCTTTAACCAACTTTTTCCTGTCATTTTTACTAGTTTCTTCTTTTCATATAACTTTTTCTGCTCTTTTACCTACATTTTTCATGGAAAATCTGATAATTTTCTCAAAATTTTTATATTATATTTATATACTGCGCTGAAACCCGCATTTCCTAAACTACTATGAAAGTTTTTGATCTTTAACCAACTTTTTCCTGTCATTTATACTAGTTTCTTCTTTTCATATAACTTTTTCTGCTCTTTTACCTACTTTTTTCATGGAAAATCTGATTATTTTCTCAATATTTTTATATTACATATATATATACTGCGCTGAAACCCGCATTTCCTTAACTACTATGAAAGTTTTTGATCTTTAACCAACTTTTTCCTGTCATTTTTACTAGTTTCTTCTTTTCGTATAACTTTTTCTGCTCTTTTACCTACTTTTTTCATGGAAAATCTGATTATTTTCTCAATATTTTTATACTATATTTATATACTGCGCTGAAACCCGCATTTCCTAAACTACTATGAAAGTTTTTGATCTTTAACCAACTTTTTCCTGTGATTTTTACTAGTTTCTTCTTTTCATATAACTTTTTCTGCTCTTTTACCTACATTTTTCACGGAAAATCTGATTATTTTCTCAATATTTTTATATTACATATATATATACTGCGCTGAAACCCGCATTTCCTAAACTACTATGAACGTTTTTGATCTTTAACCAACTTTTTCCTGTGATTTTTACTAGTTTCTTTTTTTCATATAACTTTTTCTGCTCTTTTACCTACTTTTTTCATGGAAAATCTGATTATTTTCTCAATATTTTTATATTATACTGCTATTTTTATGTATATACTGCGCTGAAACCCGCATTTCCTAAACTACTATGAAAGTTTTTGATCTTTAACCAACTTTTTCCTGTGATTTTTACTAGTCTCTTCTTTTCATATAACTTTTTCTGCTCTTTTACCTACTTTTTTCATGGAAAATCTGATTATTTTCTCAATATTTTTATATTATATTTATATACTGCGCTGAAACCCGCATTTCCTAAACTACTATGAAAGTTTTTGATCTTTAACCAACTTTTTCCTGTCATTTTTACTAGTTTCTTCTTTTCATATAACTTTTTCTGCTCTTATACCTACATTTTTCATGGAAAATCTGATAATTTTCTCAATATTTTTATATTATATTTATATACTGCGCTGAAACCCGCATTTCCTAAACTACTATGAAAGTTTTTGATCTTTAACCAACTTTTTCCTGTCATTTATACTAGTTTCTTCTTTTCATATAACTTTTTCTGCTCTTTTACCTACTTTTTTCATGGAAAATCTGATTATTTTCTCAATATTTTTATATTACATATATATATACTGCGCTGAAACCCGCATTTCCTTAACTACTATGAAAGTTTTTGATCTTTAACCAACTTTTTCCTGTGATTTTTACTAGTTTCTTCTTTTCATATAACTTTTTCTGCTCTTTTACCTACATTTTTCATGGAAAATCT
The DNA here is from genome assembly GCA_916610145.1 of Eristalis arbustorum. Lineage (NCBI taxonomy): Eukaryota > Metazoa > Arthropoda > Insecta > Diptera > Syrphidae > Eristalis > Eristalis arbustorum. Next base: position 22,220 of record CAKAIZ010000490.1, read on the forward strand.
GATTAATTTCTCAATATTTTTATATTATACTGCTATTTTTATGTATATACTGCGCTGAAACACGCATTTCCTAAACTACTATGAAAGTTTTTGATCTTTAACTAACTTTTTCCTGTCATTTTTACTAGTTTCTTTTTTTCATATAACTTTTTCTGCTCTTTTACCTACTTTTTTCATGGAAAATCTGATTATTTTCTCAATATTTTTATATTATACTGCTATTTTTATGTATATACTGCGCTGAAACCCGCATTTCCTAAACTACTATGAAAGTTTTTGATCTTTAACCAACTTTTTCCTGTGATTTTTACTAGTCTCTTCTTTTCATATAACTTTTTCTGCTCTTTTACCTACTTTTTTCATGGAAAATCTGATTATTTTCTCAATATTTTTATATTATATTTATATACTGCGCTGAAACCCGCATTTCCTAAACTACTATGAAAGTTTTTGATCTTTAACCAACTTTTTCCTGTCATTTTTACTAGTTTCTTCTTTTCATATAACTTTTTCTGCTCTTTTACCTACATTTTTCATGGAAAATCTGATAATTTTCTCAAAATTTTTATATTATATTTATATACTGCGCTGAAACCCGCATTTCCTTAACTACTATGAAAGTTTTTGATCTTTAACCAACTTTTTCCTGTCATTTTTACTAGTTTCTTCTTTTCGTATAACTTTTTCTGCTCTTTTACCTACTTTTTTCATGGAAAATCTGATTATTTTCTCAATATTTTTATACTATATTTATATACTGCGCTGAAACCCGCATTTCCTAAACTACTATGAAAGTTTTTGATCTTTAACCAACTTTTTCCTGTCATTTATACTAGTTTCTTCTTTTCATATAACTTTTTCTGCTCTTTTACCTACTTTTTTCATGGAAAAATCTGATTATTTTCTCAATATTTTTATATTACATATATATATACTGCGCTGAAACCCGCATTTCCTTAACTACTATGAAAGTTTTTGATCTTTAACCAACTTTTTCCTGTCATTTTTACTAGTTTCTTCTTTTCGTATAACTTTTTCTGCTCTTTTACCTACTTTTTTCATGGAAAATCTGATTATTTTCTCAATATTTTTATACTATATTTATATACTGCGCTGAAACCCGCATTTCCTAAACTACTATGAAAGTTTTTGATCTTTAACAACTTTTTCCTGTGATTTTTACTAGTTTCTTCTTTTCATATAACTTTTCTGCTCTTTTACCTACATTTTTCACGAAAATCTGATTATTTTCTCAATATTTTTATATTACATATATATATACTGCGCTGAACCCGCATTTCCTAAACTACTATGAACGTTTTTGATCTTTAACCAACTTTTTCCTGTGATTTTTACTAGTTTTCTTTTTTCATATAACTTTTTCTGCTCTTTTACCTACTTTTTTCATGGAAAATCTGATTATTTTCTCAATATTTTTATATTATACTGCTATTTTTATGTATATACTGCGCTGAAACCCGCATTTCCTAAACTACTATGAAAGTTTTTGATCTTTAACCAACTTTTTCCCTGTGATTTTTACTAGTCTCTTCTTTTCATATACTTTTTCTGCTCTTTTACCTACTTTTTTCATGGAAAATCTGATTATTTTCTCAATATTTTTATATTATATTTATATACTGCGCTGAAACCCGCATTTCCTAAACTACTATGAAAGTTTTTGATCTTTAACCAACTTTTCCTGTCATTTTTTACTAGTTTCTTCTTTTCATATAACTTTTTCTGCTCTTTTACCTACATTTTTCATGGAAAATCTGATAATTTTCTCAATATTTTTATATTATATTTATATACTGCGCTGAAACCCCCGCAATTTCCTAAACTACTATGAAAGTTTTTGATCTTTAACCAACTTTTTCCTGTCATTTATACTAGTTTCTCTTTTCATATAACTTTTTCTGCTCTTTTACCTACTTTTTTCATGGAAAATCTGATTATTTTCTCATATTTTTATATTACATATATATATACTGCGCTGAAACCCGCATTTCCTTAACTACTGAAAGTTTTTGATCTTTAACCAACTTTTTCCTGTGATTTTTACTAGTTTCTTCTTTTCATATAACTTTTTCTGCTCTTTTACCTACATTTTTCATGGAAAATCTGATTAATTTCTCAATATTTTTATATTATACTGCTATTTTTATGTATATACTGCGCTGACGCTGAAACCCGCAGTTCCTAAACTACTATGAAAGTTTTTGATCTTTAACCAACTTTTTCCTGTGATTTTTACTAGTTTCTTCTTTTCATATAACTTTTTCTGCTCTTTTACCTACTTTTTTCATGGAAAATCTGATTATTTTCTCAATATTTTTATATTATACTGCTATTTTTATGTATATACTGCGCTGAAACCCGCATTTCCTAAACTACTATGAAAGTTTTTGATCTTTAACCAACTTTTTCCTGTCATTTTTACTAGTTTCTTCTTTTCATATAACTTTTTCTGCTCTTTTACCTACTTTTTTCATGGAAAATCTGATTATTTTCTCAATATTTTTATATTACATATATATATACTGCGCTGAAACCCGCATTTCCTTAACTACTATGAAAGTTTTTGATCTTTAACCAACTTTTTCCTGTGATTTTTACTAGTTTCTTCTTTTCATATAACTTTTTCTGCTCTTTTACCTACATTTTTCATGGAAAATCTGATTAATTTCTCAATATTTTTATATTATACTGCTATTTTTATGTATATACTGCGCTGAAACCCGCATTTGCTAAACTACTATGAAAGTTTTTGATCTTTAACCAACTTTTTCCTGTGATTTTTACTAGTTTCTTCTTTTCATATAACTTTTTCTGCTCTTTTACCTACTTTTTTCATGGAAAATCTGATTATTTTCTCAATATTTTTATATTATACTGCTATTTTTATGTATATACTGCGCTGAAACCCGCATTTCCTAAACTACTATGAAAGTTTTTGATCTTTAACCAACTTTTTCCTGTCATTTTTACTAGTTTCTTCTTTTCATATAACTTTTTCTGCTCTTTTACCTACTTTTTTCATGGAAAATCTGATTATTTTCTCAATATTTTTATATTATACTGCTATTTTTATGTATATACTGCGCTGAAACCCGCATTTCCTAAACTACTATGAAAGTTTTTGATCTTTAACCAACTTTTTCCTGTGATTTTTACTAGTTTCTTCTTTTCATATAACTTTTTCTGCTCTTTTACCTACATTTTTCATGGAAAATCTGATTAATTTCTCAATATTTTTATATTATACTGCTATTTTTATGTATATACTGCGCTGAAACCCGCATTTCCTAAACTACTATGAAAGTTTTTGATCTTTAACCAACTTTTTCCTGTGTTTTTTACTAGTTTCGTCTTTTCATATAACTTTTTCTGCTCTTTTACCTACATTTTTCATGGAAAATCTGATTATTTTCTCAATATTTTTATATTATACTGCTATTTTTATGTATATACTGCGCTGAAACCCGCATTTCCTAAACTACTATGAAAGTTTTTGATCTTTAACCAACTTTTTCCTGTGTTTTTTACTAGTTTCGTCTTTTCATATAACTTTTTCTGCTCTTTTACCTACATTTTTCATGGAAAATCTGATTAATTTCTCAATATTTTTATATTATACTGCTATTTTTATGTATATACTGCGCTGAAACCCGCATTTCCTAAACTACTATGAAAGTTTTTGATCTTTAACCATCTTTTTCCTGTCATTTTTACTAGTTTCTTCTTTTCATATAACTTTTTCTGCTCTTTTACCTACTTTTTTCATGGAAAATCTGATTATTTTCTCAATATTTTTATATTACATATATATATATACTGCGCTGAAACCCGCATTTCCTTAACTACTATGAAAGTTTTTGATCTTTAACCAACTTTTTCCTGTGATTTTTACTAGTTTCTTCTTTTCATATAACTTTTTCTGCTCTTTTACCTACATTTTTCATGGAAAATCTGATTAATTTCTCAATAATTTTATATTATACTGCTATTTTTATGTATATACTGCGCTGAAACCCGCATTTCCTAAACTACTATGAAAGTTTTTGATCTTAAACCAACTTTTTCCTGTGATTTTTACTAGTTTCTTCTTTTCATATAACTTTTTCTGCTCTTTTATTTTATATTATACTGCGCATTTCCTAAACTACTATGAAAGTTTTTGATCTTTAACCAACTTTTTCCTGTCATTTTTACTAGTTTCTTCTTTTCATATAACTTTTTCTGCTCTTTTACCTACTTTTTTCATGGAAAATCTGATTATTTTCTCAATATTTTTATATTACATATATATATACTGCGCTGAAACCCGCATTTCCTTAACTACTATGAAAGTTTTTGATCTTTAACCAACTTTTTCCTGTGATTTTTACTAGTTTCTTCTTTTCACATAACTTTTTCTGCTCTTTTACCTACATTTTTCATGGAAAATCTGATTAATTTCTCAATATTTTTATATTATACTGCTATTTTTATGTATATACTGCGCTGAAACCCGCATTTCCTAAACTGCTATGAAAGTTTTTGATCTTTAACCAACTTTTTCCTGTGATTTTTACTAGTTTCTTCTTTTCATATAACTTTTTCTGCTCTTTTACCTACTTTTTTCATGGAAAATCTGATTATTTTCTCAATATTTTTATATTATACTGCTATTTTTATGTATATACTGCGCTGAAACCCGCATTTCCTAAACTACTATGAAAGTTTTTGATCTTTAACCAACTTTTTCCTGTGATTTTTACTAGTTTCTTCTTTTCATATAACTTTTTCTGCTCTTTTACCTACTTTTTTCATGGAAAATCTGATTATTTTCTCAATATTTTTATATTACATATATATATACTGCGCTGAAACCCGCATTTCCTTAACTACTATGAAAGTTTTTGATCTTTAACCAACTTTTTCCTGTCATTTTTACTAGTTTCTTCTTTTCATATAACTTTTTCTGCTCTTTTACCTATTTTTTTCATGGAAAATCTGATAATTTTCTCAATATTTTTATATTATATTTATATACTGCGCTGAAACCCGCATTTCCTAAACTACTATGAAAGCTGTTGATCTTTAACCAACTTTTTCCTGTGATTTTTACTAGTTTCTTCTTTTCATATAACTTTTTCTGCTCTTTAACCAACATTTTTCATGGAAAATCTGATTAATTTCTCAATATTTTTATATTATATATATATACTGCGCTGAAACCCGCATTTCCTAAACTACTATGAAAGTTTTTGATCTTTAACCTACTTTTTCCTGTGATTTTTACTAGTTTCTTCTTTTCATATAACTTTTTCTGCTCTTTTACCTACATTTTTCATGGAAAATCTGATTAATTTCTTAATATTTTTATATTATACTGCTATTTTTATGTATAAACTGCGCTGAAACCCGCATTTCCTAAACTACTATGAAAGTTTTTGATCTTTAACCAACTTTTTCCTGTGATTTTTACTAGTCTCTTCTTTTCATATAACTTTTTCTGCTCTTTTACCTACTTTTTTCATGGAAAATCTGATTATTTTCTCAATATTTTTATATTATATTTATATACTGCGCTGAAACCCGCATTTCCTAAACTACTATGAAAGTTTTTGATCTTTAACCAACTTTTTCCTGTGATTTTTACTAGTTTCTTCTTTTCATATAACTTTTTCTGCTCTTTAACCAACATTTTTCATGGAAAATCTGATTAATTTCTCAATATTTTTATATTATATATATATACTGCGCTGAAACCCGCATTTCCTAAACTACTATGAAAGTTTTTGATCTTTAACCTACTTTTTCCTGTGATTTTTACTAGTTTCTTCTTTTCATATAACTTTTTCTGCTCTTTTACCTACATTTTTCATGGAAAATCTGATTAATTTCTTAATATTTTTATATTATACTGCTATTTTTATGTATATACTGCGCTGAAACCCGCATTTCCTAAACTACTATGAAAGTTTTTGATCTTTAACCAACTTTTTTCCTGTGATTTTTACTAGTTTTTTCTTTTCATATAACTTTTTCTGCTCTTTTACTTACATTTTTCATGGAAAATCTGATTAATTTCTTAATATTTTTATATTATACTGCTATTTTTATGTATAAACTGCGCTGAAACCCGCATTTCCTAAACTACTATGAAAGTTTTTGATCTTTAACCAACTTTTTCCTGTGATTTTTACTAGTCTCTTCTTTTCATATAACTTTTTCTGCTCTTTTACCTACTTTTTTCATGGAAAATCTGATTATTTTCTCAATATTTTTATATTATATTTATATACTGCGCTGAAACCCGCATTTCCTAAACTACTATGAAAGTTTTTGATCTTTAACCAACTTTTTCCTGTCATTTTTACTAGTTTCTTCTTTTCATATAACTTTTTCTGCTCTTTTACCTACATTTTTCATTGAAAATCTGATAATTTTCTCAATATTTTTATATTATATTTATATACTGCGCTGAAACCCGCATTTTCTAAACTACTATGAAAGTTTTTGATCTTTAACCAACTTTTTCCTGTGATTTTCACTAGTTTCTTCTTTTCATATAACTTTTTCTGCTCTTTTACCTACATTTTTCATGGAAAATCTGATAATTTTCTCAATATTTTTATATTATATTTATATACTGCGCTGAAACCCGCATTTCCTAAACTACTATGAAAGTTTTTGATCTTTAACCAACTTTTTCCTGTCATTTTTACTAGTTTCTTCTTTTCATATAACTTTTTCTGCTCTTTTACCTACTTTTTTCATGGAAAATCTGATTATTTTCTCAATATTTTTATATTACATATATATATACTGCGCTGAAACCCGCATTTCCTTAACTACTATGAAAGTTTTTGATCTTTAACCAACTTTTTCCTGTGATTTTTACTAGTTTCTTCTTTTCATATAACTTTTTCTGCTCTTTTACCTACATTTTTCATGGAAAATCTGATTAATTTCTCAATATTTTTATATTATACTGCTATTTTTATGTATATACTGCGCTGAAACCCGCATTTCCTAAACTACTATGAAAGTTTTTGATCTTTAACCAACTTTTTCCTGTCATTTTTACTAGTTTCTTCTTTTCATATAACTTTTTCTGCTCTTTTACCTACTTTTTTCATGGAAAATCTGATTATTTTCTCAATATTTTTATATTACATATATATATACTGCGCTGAAACCCGCATTTCCTTAACTACTATGAAAGTTTTTGATCTTTAACCAACTTTTTCCTGTGATTTTTACTAGTTTCTTCTTTTCATATAACTTTTTCTGTTCTTTTACCTACATTTTTCATGGAAAATCTGATTAATTTCTCAATATTTTTATATCATACTGCTATTTTTATGTATATACTGCGCTGCAACCCGCATTTCCTAAACTACTATGAAAGTTTTTCATCTTTAACCAACTTTTTCCTGTGATTTTTACTAGTTTCTTCTTTTCATATAACTTTTTCTGCTCTTTTACCTACTTTTTTCATGGAAAATCTGATTATTTTCTCAATATTTTTATATTATACTGCTATTTTTATGTATATACTGCGCTGAAACCCGCATTTCCTAAACAACTATGAAAGTTTTTGATCTTTAACCAACTTTCTCCTGTCATTTTTACTAGTTTCTTCTTTTCATATAACTTTTTCTGCTCTTTTACCTACTTTTTTCATGGAAAATCTCATTATTTTCTCAATATTTTTATATTACATATATATATACTGCGCTGAAGCCCGCATTTCCTTAACTACTATGAAAGCTTTTGATCTTTAACCAACTTTTTCCTGTGATTTTTACTAGTTTCTTCTTTTCATATAACTTTTTCTGCTCTTTTACCTACTTTTTTCATGGAAAATCTGATTATTTTCTCAATATTTTTATATTATACTGCTATTTTTATGTATATACTGCGATGAAACCCGCATTTCCTAAACTACTATGAAAGTTTTTGATCTTTAACCAACTTTTTCCTGTCATTTTTACTAGTTTCTTCTTTTCATATAACTTTTTCTGCTCTTTTACCTACTTTTTTCATGGAAAATCTGATTATTTTCTCAATATTTTTATATTACATATATGTATACTGCGCTGAAACCCGCATTTCCTTAACTGCTATGAAAGTTTTTGATCTTTAACCAACTTTTTCCTGTGATTTTTATTAGTTTCTTCTTTTCATATAACTTTTTCTGCTCTTTTACCTACATTTTTCATGGAAAATCTGATTAATTTCTCAATATTTTTATATTATACTGCTATTTTTATGTATATACTGCGCTGAAACCCGCATTTCCTATACTACTATGAAAGTTTTTGATCTTTAACCAACTTTTTCCTGTGATTTTTACTAGTTTCTTCTTTTCATATAACTTTTTCTGCTCTTTTACCTACATTTTTCATGGAAAATCTGATTAATTTCTTAATATTTTTATATTATACTGCTATTTTTATGTATATACTGCGCTGAAACCCGCATTTCCTAAACTACAATGAAAGTTTTTGATCTTTAACCAACTTTTTCCTGTCATTTTTACTAGTTTCTTCTTTTCATATAACTTTTTCTGCTCTTTTACCTACTTTTTTCATGGAAAATCTGATTATTTTCTCAATATTTTTATATTACATATATATATACTGCGCTGAAACCCGCATTTCCTAAACTACTATGAAAGTTTTTGATCTTTAACCAACTTTTTCCTGTGATTTTTACTAGATTCTTCTTTTCATATAACTTTTTCTGCTCTTTTACCTACTTTTTTCATGGAAAATCTGACTATTTTCTCAATATTTTTATATTATATATATATACTGCGCTGAAACCCGCATTTCCTGAACGTTTATGAAAGTCTTTGATCTTTAACCAACTTTTTCCTGTCATTTTTACTAGTTTCTTCTTTTCATATAACTTTTTCTGCTCTTTTACCTACTTTTTTCATGGAAAATCTGATTATTTTCTCAATATTTTTATATTACATATATATATACTGCGCTGAAACCCGCATTTCCTTAACTACTATGAAAGTTTTTGATCTTTAACCAACTTTTTCCTGTGATTTTTACTAGTTTCTTCTTTTCATATAACTTTTTCTGTTCTTTTACCTACATTTTTCATGGAAAATCTGATTAATTTCTCAATATTTTTATATCATACTGCTATTTTTATGTATATACTGCGCTGCAACCCGCATTTCCTAAACTACTATGAAAGTTTTTCATCTTTAACCAACTTTTTCCTGTGATTTTTACTAGTTTCTTCTTTTCATATAACTTTTTCTGCTCTTTTACCTACTTTTTTCATGGAAAATCTGATTATTTTCTCAATATTTTTATATTATACTGCTATTTTTATGTATATACTGCGCTGAAACCCGCATTTCCTAAACAACTATGAAAGTTTTTGATCTTTAACCAACTTTTTCCTGTCATTTTTACTAGTTTCTTCTTTTCATATAACTTTTTCTGCTCTTTTACCTACTTTTTTCATGGAAAATCTGATTATTTTCTCAATATTTTTATATTACATATATATATACTGTGCTGAAACCCGCATTTCCTTAACTACTATGAAACTTTTTGATCTTTAACCAACTTTTTCCTGTGATTTTTACTAGTTTCTTCTTTTCATATTACTTTTTCTGCTCTTTTACCTACTTTTTTCATGGAAAATCTGATTATTTTCTCAATATTTTTATATTATACTGCTATTTTTATGTATATACTGCGCTGAAACCCGCATTTCCTAAACTACTATGAAAGTTTTTGATCTTTAACCAACTTTTTCCTGTGATTTTTACTAGTTTCTTCTTTTCATATAACTTTTTCTGCTCTTTTACCTACTTTTTTCATGGAAAATCTGATTATTTTCTCAATATTTTCCTGTGATTTTTACTAGTTTCTTCTTTTCATATAACTTTTTCTGCTCTTTTACCTACTTTTTTCATGGAAAATCTGATTATTTTCTCAATATTTTTATATTATATATATATACTGCGCTGAAACCCGCATTTCCTGAACGTTTATGAAAGTCTTTGATCTTTAACCAACTTTTTCCTGTCATTTTTACTAGTTTCTTCTTTTCATATAACTTTTTCTGCTCTTTTACCTACTTTTTTCATGGAAATCTGATTATTTTCTCAATATTTGTATATTATACTGCTATTTTTATGTATATACTGCGCTGAAACCCGCATTTCCTAAACTACTATGAAAGTTTTTGATCTTTAACCAACTTTTTCCTGTCATTTTTACTAGTTTCTTCTTTTCATATAACTTTTTCTGCTCTTTTAGCTAATTTTTTCATGGAAAATCAGATTATTTTCTCAATATTTTTATATTACATATATATATACTGCGCTGAAACCCGCATTTCCTTAACTACTATGAAAGTTTTTGATCTTTAACCAACTTTTTCCTGTCATTTTTACTAGTTTCTTCTTTTCATATAACTTTTTCTGCTCTTTTACCTACATTTTTCATGGAAAATCGGATAATTTTCTCAATATTTTTATATTATATTTATATACTGCGCTGAAACCCGCATTTCCTCAACTACTATGAAAGCTGTTGATCTTTAACCAACTTTTTCCTGTGATTTTTACTAGTTTCTTCTTTTCATATAACTTTTTCTGCTCTTTTACCTACATTTTTCATGGAAAATCTGATAATTTTCTCAATATTTTTATATTATACATATATACTGCGCTGAAACCCGCATTTCCTAAACTACTATGAAAGTTTTTGATCTTTAACCAACTTTTTCCTGTGATCTTTACTAGTTCCTTCTTTTCATATAACTTTTTCTGCTCTTTTACCTACTTTTTTCATGGAAAATCTGATTATTTTCTCAATATTTTTATATTACATATATATATACTGCGCTGAAACCCGCATTTCCTTAACTACTATGAAAGTTTTTGATCTTTAACCAACTTTTTCCTGTGATTTTTACTAGTTTCTTCTTTTCATATAACTTTTTCTGCTCTTTTACCTACATTTTTCATGGAAAATCTGATTAATTTCTCAATATTTTTATACTATACTGCTATTTTTATGTATATACTGCGCTGAAACCCGCATTTCCTAAACTACTATGAAAGATTTTAATCTTTAACCAACTTTTTCCTGTGATTTTTACTAGTTTCTTCTTTTCATATAACTTTTTCTGCTCTTTTACCTACTTTTTTCATGGAAAATCTGATTATTTTCTCAATATTTTTATATTATACTGCTATTTTTATGTATATACTGCGCTGAAACCCGCATTTCCTAAACTACTATGAAAGTTTTTGATCTTTAACCAACTTTTTCCTGTCATTTTTACTAGTTTCTTCTTTTCATATAACTTTTTCTGCTCTTTTACCTACTTTTTTCATGGAAAATCTGATTATTTTCTCAATATTTTTATATTACATATATATATACTGCGCTGAAACCCGCATCTCCTTAACTACTATGAAAGTTTTTGATCTTTAACCAACTTTTTCCTGTGATTTTTACTAGTTTCTTCTTTTCATATAACTTTTTCTGCTCTTTTACCTACATTTTTCATGGAAAATCTGATTAATTTCTCAATATTTTTATATTATACTGCTATTTTTATGTATATACTGCGCTGAAACCCGCATTTCCTAAACTACTATGAAAGTTTTTGATCTTTAAACAACTTTTTCCTGTGATTTTTACTAGTTTCTTCTTTTCATATAACTTTTTCTGCTCTTTTACCTACATTTTTCATGGAAAATCTGATAAATTTCTCAATATTTTTATATTATACTGCTATTTTTATGTATATACTGCGCTGAAACCCGCATTTCCTAAACTACTATGAAAGTTTTTGATCTTTAACCAACTTTTTCCTGCCATTTTTACTAGTTTCTTCTTTTCATATAACTTTTTCTGCTCTTTTACCTACATTTTTCATGGAAAATCTGATAAATTTCTCAATATTTTTATATTATACTGCTATTTTTATGTATATACTGCGCTGAAACCCGCATTTCCTAAACTACTATGAAAGTTTTTGATCTTTAACCAACTTTTTCCTGCCATTTTTACTAGTTTCTTCTTTTCATATAACTTTTTCTGCTCTTTTACCTACTTTTTTCATGGAAAATCTGATTATTTTCTCAATATTTTTATATTACATATATATATACTGCGCTGAAACCCGCATTTCCTTAACTACTATGAAAGTTCTTGATCTTTAACCAACTTCTTCCTGTGATTTTTACTAGTTTCTTCTTTTCATATAACTTTTTCTGCTCTTTTACCTACATTTTTCATGGAAAATCTGATTAATTTCTCAATATTTTTATATTATACTGCTATTTTTATGTATATACTGCGCTGAAACCCGCATTTTCTAAACTACTATGAAAGTTTTTGATCTTTAACCAACTTTTTCCTGTCATTTTTACTAGTTTCTTCTTTTCATATAACGTTTTCTGCTCTTTTACCTACTTTTTTCATGGAAAATCTGATTATTTTCTCAATATTTTTATATTACATATATATATACTGCGCTGAAACCCGCATTTCCTTAACTACTATGAAAGTTTTTGATCTTTAACCAACTTTTTCCTGTGATTTTTACTAGTTTCTTCTTTTCATATAACTTTTTCTGCTCTTTTACCTACATTTTTCATGGAAAATCTGATAAATTTCTCAATATTTTTATATTATACTGCTATTTTTATGTATATACTGCGCTGAAACCCGCATTTCCTAAACTACTATGAAAGTTTTTGATCTTTAACCAACTTTTTCCTGCCATTTTTACTAGTTTCTTCTTTTCATATAACTTTTTCTGCTCTTTTACCTACTTTTTTCATGGAAAATCTGATTATTTTCTCAATATTTTTATATTACATATATATATACTGCGCTGAAACCCGCATTTCCTTAACTACTATGAAAGTTCTTGATCTTTAACCAACTTCTTCCTGTGATTTTTACTAGTTTCTTCTTTTCATATAACTTTTTCTGCTCTTTTACCTACATTTTTCATGGAAAATCTGATTAATTTCTCAATATTTTTATATTATACTGCTATTTTTATGTATATACTGCGCTGAAACCCGCATTTTCTAAACTACTATGAAAGTTTTTGATCTTTAACCAACTTTTTCCTGTCATTTTTACTAGTTTCTTCTTTTCATATAACGTTTTCTGCTCTTTTACCTACTTTTTTCATGGAAAATCTGATTATTTTCTCAATATTTTTATATTACATATATATATACTGCGCTGAAACCCGCATTTCCTTAACTACTATGAAAGTTTTTGATCTTTAACCAACTTTTTCCTGTGATTTTTACTAGTTTCTTCTTTTCATATAACTTTTTCTGCTCTTTTACCTACTTTTTTCATGGAAAATCTGATTGTTTTCTCAATATTTTTATATTATACTGCTATTTTTATGTATATACTGCGCTGAAACCCGCATTTCCTAAACTACTATGAAAGTTTTTGATCTTTAACCAACTTTTTCCTGTCATTTTTACTAGTTTCTTCTTTTCATATAACTTTTTCTGCTCTTTTACCTACTTTTTTCATGGAAAATCTGATTATTTTCTCAATATTTTTATATTACATATATATATACTGCGCTGAAACCCGCATTTCCTTAACTACTATGAAAGTTTTTGATCTTTAACCAGCTTTTTCCTGTGATTTTTACTAGTTTCTTCTTTTCATATAACTTTTTCTGCTCTTTTACCTACATTTTTCATGGAAAATCTGATTAATTTCTCAATATTTTTATATTATACTGCTATTTTTATGTATATACTGCGCTGAAACCCGCATTTCTAAGATAACAATTAAAGTTTTTGATCTTTAACCAACTTTTTCCTGTGATTTTTACTAGTTTCTTCTTTTCATATAACTTTTTCTGCTCTTTTACCTACTTTTTTCATGGAAAATCTGATTATTTTCTCAATATTTTTATATTATACTGCTATTTTTATGTATATACTGCGCTGAAACCCGCATTTCCTAAACTACTATGAAAGTTTTTGATCTTTAACCAACTTTTCCTGTCATTTTTACTAGTTTCTTCTTTTCATATAACTTTTTCTGCTCTTTTACCTACTTTTTTTCATGGAAAATCTGATTATTTTCTCAATATTTTTATATTACATATATATATACTGCGCTGAAACCCGCATTTCCTTAACTACTATGAAAGTTTTGATCTTTAACCAACTTTTTCCTGTGATTTTTACTAGTTTCTTCTTTTCATATAACTTTTTCTGCTCTTTTACCTACATTTTTCATGGAAAATCTGATAAATTTCTCAATATTTTTATATTATACTGCTATTTTTATGTATATACTGCGCTGAAACCCGCATTTCCTAAACTACTATGAAAGTTTTTGATCTTTAACCAACTTTTTCCTGTCATTTTTACTAGTTTCTTCTTTTCATATAACTTTTTCTGCTCTTTTACCTACTTTTTCAAGGAAAATCTGATTATTTTCTCAATATTTTTATATTATACTGCTATTTTTATGTATATACTGCGCTGAAACCCGCATTTCCTAAACTACTATGAAAGTTTTTGATCTTTAACCAACTTTTTCCTGTCATTTTTACTAGTTTCTTCTATTCATATAACTTTTTCTGCTCTTTTACCTACTTTTTTCATGGAAAATCTGATTATTTTCTCAATATTTTTATATTACATATATATATACTGCGCTGAAACCCGCATTTCCTTAACTACTATGAAAGTTTTTAATCTCTAACCAACTTTTTCCTGTGATTTTTACTAGTTTCTTCTTTTCATATAACTTTTTCTGCTCTTTTACCTACATTTTTCATGGAAAATCTGATTAATTTCTCAATATTTTTATATTATACTGCTATTTCTATGGATATACTGCGCTGAAACCCGCATTTCCTAAACTACTATGAAAGTTTTTGATCTTTAACCAACTTTTTCCTGTGATTTTTACTAGTTTCTTCTTTTCATAAAACTTTTTCTGCTCTTTTACCTACTTTTTTCATGGAAAATCTGATTATTTTCTCCATATTTTTATATTACATATATATATACTGTGCTGAAACCCGCATTTCCTTAACTATTATGAAAGTTTTTGATCTTTAACCAACTTTTTCCTGTGATTTTTACTAGTTTCTTCTTTTCATATAACTTTTTCTGCTCTTTTACCTACTTTTTTCATGGAAAATCTGATTATTTTCTCAATATTTTTATATTATACTGCTATTTTTATGTATATACTGCGCTGAAACCCGCATTTCCTAAACTACTATGAAAGTTTTTGATCTTTAACCAACTTTTTCCTGTGATTTTTACTAGTTTCTTCTTTTCATATAACTTTTTCTGCTCTTTTACCTACATTTTTGATTGAAAATCTGATTAATTTCTTAATATTTTTATATTATACTGCTATTTTTATGTATATACTGCGCTGAAACCCGCATTTCCTAAACTACAATGAAAGTTTTTGATCTTTAACCAACTTTTTCCTGTCATTTTTACTAGTTTCTTCTTTTCATATAACTTTTTCTGCTCTTTTACCTACTTTTTTCATGGAAAATCTGATTATTTTCTCAATATTTTTATATTACATATATATATACTGCGCTGAAACCCGCATTTCCTTAACTACTATGAAAGCTTTTGTTCTTTAACCAACTTTTTCCTGTGATTTTTACTAGTTTCTTCTTTTCATATAACTTTTTCTGCTCTTTTACCTACTTTTTTCATGGAAAATCTGATTATTTTCTCAATATTTGTATATTATACTGCTATTTTTATGTATATACTGCGCTGAAACCCGCATTTCCTAAACTACTATGAAAGTTTTTGATCTTTAACCAACTTTTTCCTGTCATTTTTACTAGTTTCTTCTTTTCATATAACTTTTTCTGCTCTTTTAGCTACTTTTTTCATGGAAAATCTGATTATTTTCTCAATATTTTTATATTACATATATATATACTGCGCTGAAACCCGCATTTCCTTAACTACTATGAAAGTTTTTGATCTTTAACCAACTTTTTCCTGTCATTTTTACTAGTTTCTTCTTTTCATATAACTTTTTCTGCTCTTTTACCTACATTTTTCATGGAAAATCAGATAATTTGCTCAATATTTTTATATTATATTTATATACTGCGCTGAAACCCGCATTTCCTAAGCTACTATGAAAGCTGTTGATCTTTAACCAACTTTTTCCTGTGATTTTTACTAGTTTCTTCTTTTCATATAACTTTTTCTGCTCTTTTACCTACTTTTTTCATGGAAAATCTGATTATTTTCTCAATATTTTTATATTACATATATATATACTGCGCTGAAACCCGCATTTCCTTAACTACTATGAAAGTTTTTGATCTTTAACCAACTTTTTCCTGTAATTTTTACTAGTTTCTTCTTTTCATATAACTTTTTCTGCTCTTTTACCTACATTTTTCATGGAAAATCTGATTAATTTCTCAATATTTTTATATTATACTGCTATTTTTATGTATATACTGCGCTGAAACCCGCATTTCCTAAGCTACTATGAAAGTTTTTGATCTTTAACCAACTTTTTCCTGTGATTTTTACTAGTTTCTTCTTTTCATATAACTTTTTCTGCTCTTTTACCTACATTTTTCATGGAAAATCTGATTAATTTCTCAATATTTTTATATTATACTGCTATTTTTATGTATATACTGCGCTGAAACCCGCATTTCCTAAACTACTATGAAAGTTTTTGATCCTTAACCAACTTTTTCCTGTGATTTTACTAGTTTCTTTTTTTCATATAACTTTTTCTGCTCTTTTACCTACATTTTTCATGGAAAATCTGATTAATTTCTTAATATTTTTATATTATACTGCTATTTTTATGTATATACTGCGCTGAAACCCGCATTTCCTAAACTACTATGAAAGTTTTTGATCTTTAACCAACTTTTTCCTGTGATTTTTACTAGTCTCTTCTTTCATATAACTTTTTCTGCTCTTTTACCTACTTTTTTCATGGAAAATCTGATTATTTTCTCAATATTTTTATATTATATTTATATACTGCGCTGAAACCCGCATTTCCTAAACTACTATGAAAGTTTTTGATCTTTAACCAACTTTTTCCTGTCAGTTTTACTAGTTTCTTCTTTTCATATAACTTTTTCTGCTCTTTTACCTACATTTTTCATGGAAAATCTGATAATTTTCTCAATATTTTTATATTATACTGCTATTTTTATGTATATACTGCGCTGAAACCCGCATTTCCTAAACTACTATGAAAGTTTTTGATCTTTAACCAACTTTTTCCTGTGATTTTTACTAGTTTCTTCTTTTCATATAACTTTTTCTGCTCTTTTACCTACATTTTTCATGGAAAATCTGATAATTTTCTCAATATTTTTATATTATATATATATACTGCGCTGAAACCCGCATTTCCTAAACTACTATGAAAGTTTTTGATCTTTAACCAACTTTTTCCTGTGATCCTTACTAGTTTCTTCTTTTCATATAACTTTTTCTGCTCTTTTACCTACTTTTTTCATGGAAAATCTGATTATTTTCTCAATATTTTTATATTACATATATATATACTGCGCTGAAACCCGCATTTCCTTAACTAATATGAAAGTTTTTGATCTTTAACCAACTTTTTCCTGTGATTTTTACTAGTTTCTTCTTTTCATATAACTTTTTCTGCTCTTTTACCTACATTTTTCATGGAAAATCTGATTAATTTCTCAATATTTTTATACTATACTGCTATTTTTATGTATATACTGCGCTGAAACCCGCATTTCCTAAACTACTATGAAAGATTTTGATCTTTAACCAACTTTTTCCTGTGATTTTTACTAGTTTCTTCTTTTCATATAACTTTTTCTGCTCTTTTACCTACTTTTTTCATGGAAAATCTGATTATTTTCTAAATATTTTTATATTATACTGCTATTTTTATGTATATACTGCGCTGAAACCCGCATTTCCTAAACTACTATGAACGTTTTTGATCTTTAACCAACTTTTTCCTGTCATTTTTACTAGTTTCTTCTTTTCATATAACTTTTTCTGCTCTTTTACCTACTTTTTTCATGGAAAATCTGATTATTTTCTCAATATTTTTATATTACATATATATATACGGCGCTGAAACCCGCATTTCCTTAACTGCTATGAAAGTTTTTGATCTTTAACCAACTTTTTCCTGTGATTTTTACTAGTTTCTTCTTTTCATATAACTTTTTCTGCTCTTTTACCTACATTTTTCATGGAAAATCTGATTAATTTCTCAATATTTTTATATTATACTGCTATTTTTATGTATATACTGCGCTGAAACCCGCATTTCCTAAACTACTATGAAAGTTTTTGATCTTTAACCAACTTTTTCCTGTGATTTTTACTAGTTTCTTCTTTCATATTACTTTTTCTGCTCTTTTACCTACATTTTTCATGGAAAATCTGATTATTTTCTCAATATTTTTATATTATACTGCTATTTTTATGTATATACTGCGCTGAAACCCGCATTTCCTAAACTACTATGAAAGTTTTTGATCTTTAACCAACTTTTTCCTGTCATTTTTACCTAGTTTCTTCTTTTCATATAACTTTTCTGCTCTTTTACCTACTTTTTTCATGGAAAATCTGATTATTTTCTCAATATTTTTATATTACATATATATATACGGCGCTGAAACCCGCATTTCCTTAACTACTATGAAAGTTTTTGATCTTTAACCAACTTTTTCCTGTGATTTTTACTAGTTTCTTCTTTTCATATAACTTTTTCTGCTCTTTTACCTACATTTTTCATGGAAAATCTGATTAATTTCTCAATATTTTTATATTATACTGCTATTTTTATGTATATACTGCGCTGAAACCCGCATTTCCTAAACTACTATGAAAGTTTTTGATCTTTAACCAACTTTTTCCTATGATTTTTACTAGTTTCTTCTTTTCATATAACTTTTTCTGCTCTTTTACCTACATTTTTCATGGAAAATCTGATTAATTTCTTTATATTATACTGCTATTTTTATGTATATACTGCGCTGAAACCCGCATTTTCTAAACTACTATGAAAGTTTTTGATCTTTAACCAACTTTTTCCTGTCATTTTTACTAGTTTCTTCTTTTCATATAACTTTTTCTGCTCTTTTACCTACTTTTTTCATGGAAAATCTGATTATTTTCTCAATATTTTTATATTACATATATATATACTGCGCTGAAACCCGCATTTTCTAAACTACTATGAAAGTTTTTGATCTTTAACCAACTTTTTCCTGTCATTTTTACTAGTTTCTTCTTTTCATATAACTTTTTCTGCTCTTTTACCTACATTTTTCATGGAAAATCTGATTAATTTCTTAATATTTTTATATTATACTGCTATTTTTATGTATATACTGCGCTGAAACCCGCATTTCCTAAACTACTATGAAAGTTTTTGATCTTTAACCAACTTTTTCCTGTGATTTTTACTAGTCTCTTCTTTTCATATAACTTTTTCTGCTCTTTTACCTACTTTTTTCATGGAAAATCTGATTATTTTCTCAATATTTTTATATTATATTTATATACTGCGCTGAAACCCGCATTTCCTAAACTACTATGAAAGTTTTTGATCTTTAACCAACTTTTTCCTGTCAGTTTTACTAGTTTCTTCTTTTCATATAACTTTTTCTGCTCTTTTACCTACATTTTTCATGGAAAATCTGATAATTTTCTCAATATTTTTATATTATACTGCTATTTTTTTGTATATACTGCGCTGAAACCCGCATTTCCTAAACTACTATGAAAGTTTTTGATCTTTAACCAACTTTTTCCTGTGATTTTTACTAGTTTCTTCTTTTCATATAACTTTTTCTGCTCTTTTACCTACATTTTTCATGGAAAATCTGATAATTTTCTCAATATTTTTATATTATATATATATACTGCGCTGAAACCCGCATTTCCTAAACTACTATGAAAGTTTTTGATCTTTAACCAACTTTTTCCTGTGATCCTTACTAGTTTCTTCTTTTCATATAACTTTTTCTGCTCTTTTACCTACTTTTTTCATGGAAAATCTGATTATTTTCTCAATATTTTTATATTACATATATATATACTGCGCTGAAACCCGCATTTCCTTAACTAATATGAAAGTTTTTGATCTTTAACCAACTTTTTCCTGTGATTTTTACTAGTTTCTTATTTTCATATAACTTTTTCTGCTCTTTTACCTACATTTTTCATGGAAAATCTGATTAATTTCTCAATATTTTTATACTATACTGCTATTTTTATGTATATACTGCGCTGAAACCCGCATTTCCTAAACTACTATGAAAGATTTTGATCTTAACCAACTTTTTCCTGTGATTTTTACTAGTTTCTTCTTTTCATATAACTTTTTCTGCTCTTTTACCTACTTTTTTCATGGAAAATCTGATTATTTTCTAAATATTTTTATATTATACTGCTATTTTTATGTATATACTGCGCTGAAACCCGCATTTCCTAAACTACTATGAAAGTTTTTGATCTTTAACCAACTTTTTCCTGTGATTTTTACTAGTTTCTTCTTTTCATATAACTTTTTCTGCTCTTTTACCTACTTTTTTCATGGAAAATCTGATTATTTTCTCAATATTTTTATATTACATATATATATACGGCGCTGAAACCCGCATTTCCTTAACTACTATGAAAGTTTTTGATCTTTAACCAACTTTTTCCTGTGATTTTTACTAGTTTCTTCTTTTCATATAACTTTTTCTGCTCTTTACCTACATTTTTCATGGAAAATCTGATTAATTTCTCAATATTTTTATATTATACTGCTATTTTTATGTATATACTGCGCTGAAACCCGCATTTCCTAAACTACTATGAAAGTTTTTGATCTTTAACCAACTTTTTCCTGTGATTTTTACTAGTTTCTTCTTTTCATATAACTTTTTCTGCTCTTTTACCTACATTTTTCATGGAAAATCTGATTATTTTCTCAATATTTTTATATTATACTGCTATTTTTATGTATATACTGCGCTGAAACCCGCATTTCCTAAACTACTATGAAAGTTTTTGATCTTTAACCAACTTTTTCCTGTCATTTTTACTAGTTTCTTCTTTTCATATAACTTTTTCTGCTCTTTTACCTACTTTTTTCATGGAAAATCTGATTATTTTCTCAATATTTTTATATTACATATATATATACGGCGCTGAAACCCGCATTTCCTTAACTACTATGAAAGTTTTTGATCTTTAACCAACTTTTTCCTGTGATTTTTACTAGTTTCTTCTTTTCATATAACTTTTTCTGCTCTTTTACCTACATTTTTCATGGAAAATCTGATTAATTTCTCAATATTTTTATATTATACTGCTATTTTTATGTATATACTGCGCTGAAACCCGCATTTCCTAAACTACTATGAAAGTTTTTGATCTTTAACCAACTTTTTCCTGTGATTTTTACTAGTTTCTTCTTTTCATATAACTTTTTCTGCTCTTTTACCTACATTTTTCATGGAAAATCTGATTAATTTCTTTATATTATACTGCTATTTTTATGTATATACTGCGCTGAAACCCGCATTTTCTAAACTACTATGAAAGTTTTTGATCTTTAACCAACTTTTTCCTGTCATTTTTACTAGTTTCTTCTTTTCATATAACTTTTTCTGCTCTTTTACCTACTTTTTTCATGGAAAATCTGATTATTTTCTCAATATTTTTATATTACATATATATATACTGCGCTGAAACCCGCATTTCCTTAACTACTATGAAAGTTTTTGATCTTTAACCAACTTTTTCCTGTGATTTTTACTAGTTTCTTCTTTTCATATAACTTTTTCTGCTCTTTTACCTACTTTTTTCATGGAAAATCTGATTATTTTCTCAATATTTTTATATTATACTGCTATTTTTATGTATATACTGCGCTGAAACCCGCATTTCCTAAACTACTATGACAGTTTTTGATCTTTAACCAACTTTTTCCTGTCATTTTTACTAGTTTCTTCTTTTCATATAACTTTTTCTGCTCTTTTACCTACTTTTTTCATGGAAAATCTGATTATTTTCTCAATATTTTTATATTACATATATATATACTGCGCTGAAACCCGCATTTCCTTAACTACTATGAAAGTTTTTGATCTTTAACCAACTTTTTCCTGTGATTTTTACTAGTTTCTTCTTTTCATATAACTTTTTCTGCTCTTTTACCTACATTTTTCATGGAAAATCTGATAAATTTCTCAATATTTTTATATTATACTGCTATTTTTATGTATATACTGCGCTGAAACCCGCATTTCCTAAACTACTATGAAAGTTTTTGATCTTTAACCAACTTTTTCCTGTGATTTTTACTAGTTTCTTCTTTTCATATAACTTTTTCTGCTCTTTTACCTACATTTTTCATGGAAAATCTGATTAATTTCTCAATATTTTTATACTATACTGCTATTTTTATGTATATACTGCGCTGAAACCCGCATTTCCTAAACTACTATGAAAGATTTTGATCTTTAACCAACTTTTTCCTGTGATTTTTACTAGTTTCTTCTTTTCATATAACTTTTTCTGCTCTTTTACCTACTTTTTTCATGGAAAATCTGATTATTTTCTCAATATTTTTATATTATACTGCTATTTTTATGTATATACTGCGCTGAAAACCGCATTTCCTAAACTACTATGAAAGTTTTTGATCTTTAACCAACTTTTTTCCTGTCATTTTTACTAGTTTCTTCTTTTCATATAACTTTTTCTGCTCTTTTACCTACTTTTTTCATGGAAAATCTGATTATTTTCTCAATATTTTTATATTACATATATATATACTGCGCTGAAACCCGCATTTCCTTAACTACTATGAAAGTTTTTGATCTTTAACCAACTTTTTCCTGTGATTTTTACTAGTTTCTTCTTTTCATATAACTTTTTCTGCTCTTTTACCTACATTTTTCATGGAAAATCTGATTAATTTCTCAATATTTTTATATTATACTGCTATTTTTATGTATATACTGCGCTGAAACCCGCATTTCCTAAACTACTATGAAAGTTTTTGATCTTTAACCAACTTTTTCCTGTGATTTTTACTAGTTTCTTCTTTTCATATAACTTTTTCTGCTCTTTTACCTACTTTTTTCATGGAAAATCTGATTATTTTCTCAATATTTTTATATTATACTGCTATTTTTATGTATATACTGCGCTGAAACCCGCATTTCCTAAACTACTATGAAAGTTTTTGATCTTTAACCAACTTTTTCCTGTCATTTTTACTAGTTTCTTCTTTTCATATAACTTTTTCTGCTCTTTTACCTACTTTTTTCATGGAAAATCTGATTATTTTCTCAATATTTTTATATTACATATATATATACTGCGCTGAAACCCGAATTTCCTTAACTACTATGAAAGTTTTTGATCTTTAACCAACTTTTTCCTGTGATTTTTACTAGTTTCTTCTTTTCATATAACTTTTTCTGCTCTTTTACCTACATTTTTCATGGAAAATCTGATAAATTTCTCAATATTTTTATATTATACTGCTATTTTTATGTATATACTGCGCTGAAACCCGCATTTCCTAAACTACTATGAAAGTTTTTGATCTTTAACCAACTTTTTCCTGTGATTTTTACTAGTTTCTTCTTTTCATATAACTTTTTCTGCTCTTTTACCTACTTTTTTCATGGAAAATCTGATTATTTTCTCAATATTTTTATATTACATATATATATACTGCGCTGAAACCCGCATTTCCTTAACTACTATGAAAGTTTTTGATCTTTAACCAACTTTTTCCTGTGATTTTTACTAGTTTCTTCTTTTCATATAACTTTTTCTGCTCTTTTACCTACATTTTTCATGGAAAATCTGATAAATTTCTCAATATTTTTATATTATACTGCTATTTTTATGTATATACTGCGCTGAAACCCGCATTTCCTAAACTACTATGAAAGTTTTTGATCTTTAACCAACTTTTTCCTGTGATTTTTACTAGTTTCTTCTTTTCATATAACTTTTTCTGCTCTTTTACCTACTTTTTTCATGGAAAATCTGATTATTTTCTCAATATTTTTATATTATACTGCTATTTTTATGTATATACTGCGCTGAAACCCGCATTTCCTAAACTACTATGAAAGTTTTTGATCTTTAACCAACTTTTTCCTGTCATTTTTACTAGTTTCTTGTTTTCATATAACTTTTTCTGCTCTTTTACCTACTTTTTTCATGGAAAATCTGATTATTTTCTCAATATTCTTATATTACATATATATATACTGCGCTGAAACCCGCATTTCCTTAACTACTATGAAAGTTTTTGATCTTTAACCAACTTTTTCCTGTGATTTTTACTAGTTTCTTCTTTTCATATAACTTTTTCTGCTCTTTTACCTACATTTTTCATTGAAAATCTGATTAATTTCTCAATATTTTTATATTATACTGCTATTTTTATGTATATACTGCGCTGAAACCCGCATTTCCTAAACTACTATGAAAGTTTTTGATCTTTAACCAACTTTTTCCTGTGATTTTTACTAGTTTCTTCTTTTCATATAACTTTTTCTGCTCTTTTACCTGCTTTTTTCATGGAAAATCTGATTATTTTCTCAATATTTGTATATTATACTGCTATTTTTATGTATATACTGCGCTGAAACCCGCATTTCCTAAACTACTATGAAAGTTTTTGATCTTTAACCAACTTTTTCCTGTGATTTTTACTAGTTTCTTCTTTTCATATAACTTTTTCTGCTCTTTTACCTACTTTTTTCATGGAAAATCTGATTATTTTCTCAATATTTTTATATCATACTGCTATTTTTATGTATATACTGCGCTGAAACCCGCATTTCCTAAACTACTATGAAAGTTTTTGATCTTTAACCAACTTTTTCCTGTCATTTTTACTAGTTTCTTGTTTTCATATAACTTTTTCTGCTCTTTTACCTACTTTTTTCATGGAAAATCTGATTATTTTCTCAATATTCTTATATTACATATATATATACTGCGCTGAAACCCGCATTTCCTTAACTACTATGAAAGTTTTTGATCTTTAACCAACTTTTTCCTGTGATTTTTACTAGTTTCTTCTTTTCATATAACTTTTTCTGCTCTTTTACCTACATTTTTCATTGAAAATCTGATTAATTTCTCAATATTTTTATATTATACTGCTATTTTTATGTATATACTGCGCTGAAACCCGCATTTCCTAAACTACTATGAAAGTTTTTGATCTTTAACCAACTTTTTCCTGTGATTTTTACTAGTTTCTTCTTTTCATATAACTTTTTCTGCTCTTTTACCTGCTTTTTTCATGGAAAATCTGATTATTTTCTCAATATTTGTATATTATACTGCTATTTTTATGTATATACTGCGCTGAAACCCGCATTTCCTAAACTACTATGAAAGTTTTTGATCTTGGGGGAACCAATATGAAATGTGGGACCAATATGAACATAAATACACAAAAAACAAAAACCAACAAAAAAGAGACCGGTGCTCCCTCGCCGGCTGGAAGTTCTTCCAGACCATCCTTGACTCCTGAGAAGCTAAACGACAGTAGCAAGAGGTCGTTAGCTTGGGCTACTAATGTAGTGAAAAGCCAACCACAGGCGGACACTACCAGGGGCACTACGCCCAAACGCGCCAGGTCATTGGAGGCGTCACCCTCGGAGCCTAAAAGGCTGAAACCGAGTGGTGAAACAATAAATATTGCCAGTAGGCTCAACAGGCCGTATAGTGAAGTGCTGAAAGGCGAAATCACTTACGCCGTATTAGATAGAGGGCACGCTGACTGCGCCATCTGTCCACTGAATTGGAAGAAGGTGGAGTCAGCGATTAATGACATCTATCTGAGCCTGGTGCTGGAAAACGGAGGCCTTGCACCTGTAGGGCGTGACGGAGGATGGCACCAGGGTCATATTAAGCTCGTGACTTTCACGTGCCAGAGATCGGCTGATCTCTTTAAAAAAGCCATCAGCAGACTGGGTGAGGTGTGGAAGGGGGCGCGGCTCGAGGTCGTAACGAGGGATCAAATCCCCAGTAGACCAAGAACCCGCACTTACCTTCCGCGAAGCCCCTCAGACCCTGCTACAATCCTAAAGTTCATCCAACTTTGCAACCCAAACCTTCCTACCCACAATTGGAAGGTTGTCAAGCTGGATGAACTAAAGGGAGAAACGAGGTCCGCAGTGATAATAATAAACAAGGAATCACTGGACCCACTTGCCAAGTCGGAAGGTGTCATCCACTACGGCTTTGGGACGATCACCCTGAGGGTGTATAAAAAGGATGGGGAGACAAGCGCGAAAGCGGAACAGCCTCCCTCCACCTCTGCTGCTTCTACTGTCGGTAATATACTGACGGCGGTAGCAGAGGAGGAGAAAGACCGTCCTGCTTCAAGCGACTCAACCCTCTACTTCAGGCTCCATCGTGAGGGCAACCCCTGTAGCCAAGATGGTACCGATGGAGGTGGAGGAGGAGGGCTCTGGCACGCAGACGCTGACCCATATCCTGGGTAGCCATGGTCAGGAAGCTGATGATATTGGCCTCTCCGACCTGGAATTAGCCAGCACCCCGCCCAATAGTCAGGAAGACTCTCTTCTGGAGTCCGACACCGACGATGAGGCTAACTCAACAGTGGTGGAGATTGTGTCCGGAACCAAGACGGACACGTTACCCGACAGCTATGCTCCGGGTGACACAGATTAATCTCCACCGCTCCATCGCGGCCTCGGCCGCTCTTCTTCTCCGCGCTAACACCTGCGGAGACGACATAGTCCTGGCCCAGGAACCCTGGGTAGTCAACGACATAGTTCGTGGACTAAGGACTCAGCAATTCAACCTCTACTATGTAAGGAATGAAGGTAAGTCAAGAGCCTGCATACTTACAAAGAGTTCTTTGAATACTCACATTCTCTCCCATCTTAGCGATCGAGACTCAGTCACTGTTTGCCTGGAGGCAGGCAAAACCAAACTATGGCTAGTCTCCTCCTACATGGCCCATGACCATGGGGAATGTCCGTCAGAGACACTGAAAAGGACGATTGCTGTGGCGGAAAGAACAAAAACCGCGCTAATCCTAGGCTGTGATGCAAACGCCCATCACACAATATGGGGAAGCACGGACATCAACGAAAGAGGTGAGTACCTTTTCAACTACCTTATAAGTAGTAGATTAGACTTGTGCAACCAAGGTAATACACCTACCTTCGTAACTAGGAATAGACAGGAAGTCCTAGACCTTACACTCGTGTCTGACCATATAGCGGATAGAATCAGCAATTGGAGGGTATCATCCGATCACTCCTTCTCTGATCACCGCTATCTAATGTTCAGTATAGCGAGTGCCCCCCCATCCCCAAGGGTCTTTAGAAATCCTAAGAGAACCAACTGGGACAGATATAGAGAGATTGTTGCGGCAACAATGTCGAGCACCAACATCTCCATCCCGAGCAACCCCACTGATCTCGAACATTCGGTGGACAACCTCACAAAAACTCTCAACAATGCAATGGCAATGTCATGTCCAATCAGCAGGCAAAGAGGCAAGTCTAAACCTCCCTGGTGGAACCATGAAATTGACCTTTTGCGCAAGAGTTGTAGAAAGCTCTTTAACAAGGCGAAGGGCTCTCGTGATGCTAAGGACTGGGATTCCTATAAGGAACACCTCAGTACCTTTAAAACTGAATTGAGAAAGGCCCAACGAACCTCTTGGAGACTTTTTTGTGGTAAGATCGAAGAAGTCTCCGAGGCTTCCAGGCTAAGAAAGATTCTGGCATCATCCCCTAAATCGCCTAGCTTCCTACAAAAACCTGACGGAACCTGGACCACATCCAGCGAGGAAACCCTCAGTCTCCTTGTTGATACACACTTTCCGGACAACTTCCCGATTAGAGCCAATAAGGAAGTGGTATCTCCCCCAAAAACTTCATGTAACCTTATTAATGTCAGCCACACCACTATCATGTGGGCACTGACAAGCTTCAAACCCTTCAAGTCAGCGGGACCTGACGGCATCATCCCGGCGGAGCTCCAAAGAACAGCTGACCTCATCATGCCTTGGATTCTTAGCATATTCATAGGCTGTATGAGTCTCAGTCATGTCCTCAGCTCCTGGAAAAGGGTCAAAGTAGTGTTTATCCCCAAAGCGGGTAAATACTCCCATGCCAAACCAAAGGACCTCAGGCCAATAAGTCTCTCCTCGTTTCTCCTGAAAACCTTGGAGAAACTTATAGACCAATATATCAGGCATGCTATCCCAGCATGCAGACTCTCATCTGCACAAAATGCCTACAACAAGGGCAAATCTGTAGAAACAGCCCTCCACTCTCTGATAGGCACCATCGAAAAATCTCTCGAGTTTAAAGAATACACACTTTTCTCGACATCGAGGGTGCCTTTAACAATATCAACCCGGACGCAATTTCACTTGCGCTTAGCAACCTCGGGATCGGAAAGCCCCTAGTGGCCTTCATTCATCAGCTACTCACCACCAGAGTAATACACTCTCAGATGGGAGACGCTAAGATCCATAGAGGAGTTAATAGGGGCATCCCACAAGGAGGTGTTCTCTCACCCCTTCTTTGGAACGTAGCGGTAAATGAACTGCTACTAATACTGGAAGAGGTAGGGTGCAAAGTTATTGCGTATGCGGATGATATTGCCATAGCGGCATCCGGAAAATTCGTCTCTACTCTAAGAGACATAATGCAGAATGCCTTTGACAAGCTAGAGGCATGGACACAAACATGCGGACTTGGCGTCAACCCACAAAAAACGGATATCGTACTCTTCACCAAAAGATACAAAATCCCCCAATTCGACCCCCCACTGCTGTGCGGCACTACATTACAGCTAACCACCAGTGCAAAATTTCTGGGTCTCACTCTCGACAGCAAGCTAAACTGGAAGCTCAATATCCAGGAAAGGGTAAAAAAAGCCTCTTCTGCACTTTTTTGCTGCAAAAAGGCCATTGGATGCAAATGGGGCCTACAACCTCGCATCGCTCACTGGATTTACACCTCTATCGTCAGACCGACACTTTTGTATGGTGTCTCAGTTTGGTGGACAGCACTAAACAAGGCTATAAACTGCAATGCACTCAACCGAGTACAAAGACTGGCATGCCTGTGTATCAGCGGGGCACTGAGAAGTACTCCGTCAGATGCACTGAATATTCTCCTCCACCTCCCACCTCTGGAAATATTCGGGAAACAAGTAGCAGCAAGTACAGCCATGAGACTCAAAACACTTCGATTGTGGTCCGAACTCAACACTGGCCACTCAACCATTCTCAAGGAATTTAACTTCCTACCTAGCGACACCGACCGCCTACTACCCCAGGCCATCTTTGAAAAGAAATTCTCAATCAGTATTGATATCTGTATACACTGAAAGATCCTTTGCGCATCTTCACGGATGGTTCAAAGACAAAAGAAGGGGTGGGTGCGGGTGTCTATTCACAAGACCTCAATATTGCTATCTCCGTGAAGCTCCCTGATCACTGTACCGTTTTTCAGGCAGAAACCATAGCGATTAAAGAGGCGCTGTCCTGGCTTAAAAACAATGTGATATCAAGAAGGGATATCACCATTTGTTCCGATAGTCAGGCCGCCATAAAATCCCTGGACAATGTCATGTTCTACTCTAAAACATCCCTTAATTGCAGGCTGTCTCTTAACGAGATGGCCGAGCATTTTAACATTCACCTCATGTGGGTGCCGGGACATTGTGACATACCAGGAAACTGCAAAGCCGACGAACTCGCTAGGTGTGGTACAACCTCATCCCTATCGATAGAAGGGGTACCACCTTCCATGCCGATCGCTACAGCCTATCATGTTTTAAAGATTCATACAATCAAAACCACCAATGACAAATGGCTAGAAGGCACCACCTGCCTTAAAACAAAAGAAATCTGGCCATCACTTAACCTAAAACGGTCACTCAGTCTACTTGGACTCAGCAAGCCCTCAGTAAGGACCCTTATAGGAGTCATAACTGGGCACTGTGTAATTGGCACTCATGCTCGCAGGATGGGTGCACCATATAATGATTTTTGCAGAAGCTGCATGGATGAAGAGGAGGAAGAGAACACTCATCACCTTCTCTGCTCCTGCAGTGCTCTTGCCAGTCGTAGGTTCCTGCATCTAGGAGCCTACTACTTCAGCGATCGTAACGAGCTAAAAAGTGCCAGCATTGGCCAACTAAATCGGTTCATCAGCAGCACCAACTGGTTCCAGCGTTAGGAGAAGTCAATCCGCGTGGTATCACAATGGGCCTATTCTGGTCTAAGTGTGACTGCTCTGCAGCAGTCAGCCACTACAACCTAACCTAACCTAACCTACTTTTTTCATCGAAAATCTGATATATTTCTCAATATTTTTATATTATATTTATATACTGCGCTGAAACCCGCATTTCCTAAACTACTATGAAAGTTTTTGATCTTTAACCAACTTTTTCCTGTCATTTTTACTAGTTTCTTCTTTTCATATAACTTTTTCTGCTCTTTTACCTACTTTTTTCATGGAAAATCTGATTATTTTCTCAATATTTTTATATTATACTGCTATTTTTATGTATATACTGCGCTGAAACCCGCATTTCCTAAACTACTATGAAAGTTTTTGATCTTTAACCAACTTTTTCCTGTCATTTTTACTAGTTTCTTCTTTTCATATAACTTTTTCTGCTCTTTTACCTACTTTTTTCATGGAAAATCTGATTATTTTCTCAATATTTTTATATTATACTGCTATTTTTATGTATATACTGCGCTGAAACCCGCATTTCCTAAACTACTATGAAAGTTTTTGATCTTTAACCAACTTTTTCCTGTCATTTTTACTAGTTTCTTCTTTTCATATAACTTTTTCTGCTCTTTTACCTACTTTTTTCATGGAAAATCTGATTATTTTCTCAATATTTATATATTACATATATATATACTGCGCTGAAACCCGCATTTCCTAAGCTACTATGAAAGTTTTTGATCTTTAACCAACTTTTTCCTGTCATTTTTACTAGTTTCTTCTTTTCATATAACTTTTTCTGCTCTTTTACCTACATTTTTCATGGAAAATCTGATTAATTTCTCAATATTTTTATATTATACTGCTATTTTTATGTATATACTGCGCTGAAACCCGCATTTCCTAAACTACTATGAAAGTTTTTGATCTTTAACCAACTTTTTCCTGTCATTTTTACTAGTTTCTTCTTTTCATATAACTTTTTCTGCTCTTTTACCTACTTTTTTCATGGAAAATCTGATTATTTTCTCAATATTTTTATATTACATATTTATATACTGCGCTGAAACCCGCATTTCCTAAACTACTATGAAAGTTTTTGATCTTTAACCAACTTTTTCCTGTGATTTTTACTAGTTTCTTCTTTTCATATAACTTTTTCTGCTCTTTTACCTACATTTTTCATGGCAAATCTGATTAATTTCTCAATATTTTTATATTATACTGCTATTTTTATGTATATACTGCGCTGAAACCCGCATTTCCTAAACTACTATGAAAGTTTTTGATCTTTAACCAACTTTTTCCTGTGATTTTTACTAGTTTCTTCTTTTCATATAACTTTTTCTGCTCTTTTACCTACTTTTTTCATGGAAAATCTGATTATTTTCTCAATATTTTTATATAACATATATATATACTGCGCTGAAACCCGCATTTCCTTAACTACTATGAAAGTTTTTGATCTTTAACCAACTTTTTCCTGTGATTTTTACTAGTTTCTTCTTTTCATATAACTTTTTCTGCTCTTTTACCTACTTTTTTCATGGAAAATCTGATTATTTTCTCAATATTTTTATATTATACTGCTATTTTTATGTATATACTGCGCTGAAACCCGCATTTCCTAAACTACTATGAAAGTTTTTGATCTTTAACCAACTTTTTCCTGTCATTTTTACTAGTTTCTTCTTTTCATATAACTTTTTCTGCTCTTTTACCTACTTTTTTCATGGAAAATCTGATTATTTTCTCAATATTTTTATATTATACTGCTATTTTTATGTATATACTGCGCTGAAACCCGCATTTCCTAAACTACTATGAAAGTTTTTGATCTTTAACCAACTTTTTCCTGTCATTTTTACTAGTTTCTTCTTTTCATATAACTTTTTCTGCTCTTTTACCTACTTTTTTCATGGAAAATCTGATTATTTTCTCAATATTTTTATATTATACTGCTATTTTTATGTATATACTGCGCTGAAACCCGCATTTCCTTAACTACTATGAAAGTTTTTGATCTTTAACCAACTTTTTCCTGTGATTTTTACTAGTTTCTTTTTTTCATATAACTTTTTCTGCTCTTTTACCTACATTTTTCATGGAAAATCTGATTAATTTCTCAATATTTTTATATTATACTGCTATTTTTATGTATATACTGCGCTGAAACCCGCATTTCCTAAACTACTATGAAAGTTTTTGATCTTTAACCAACTTTTTCCTGTGATTTTTACTAGTTTCTTCTTTTCATATAACTTTTTCTGCTCTTTTACCTACTTTTTTCATGGAAAATCTGATTATTTTCTCAATATTTTTATATTATACTGCTATTTTTATGTATATACTGCGCTGAAACCCGCATTTCCTAAACTACTATGAAAGTTTTTGATCTTTAACCAACTTTTTCCTGTGATTTTTACTAGTTTCTTCTTTTCATATAACTTTTTCTGCTCTTTTACCTACTTTTTTCATGGAAAATCTGATTATTTTCTCAATATTTTTATATTATACTGCTATTTTTATGTATATACTGCGCTGAAATCCGCATTTCCTAAACTACTATGAAAGTTTTTGATCTTTAACCAACTTTTTGCTGTGATTTTTACTAGTCTCTTCTTTTCATATAACTTTTTCTGCTCTTTTACCTACATTTTTCATGGAAAATCTGATTAATTTCTCAATATTTTTATATTATATTTATATACTGCGCTGAAACCCGCATTTCCTAAACTACTATGAAAGTTTTTGATCTTTAACCAACTTTTTTGTGTCATTTTTACTAGTTTCTTCTTTTCATATAACTTTTTCTGCTCTTTTAACTACTTTTTTCATGGAAAATCTGATTATTTTCTCAATATTTTTATATTATACTGCTATTTTTATGTATATACTGCGCTGAAACCCGCATTTCCTAAAGTACTATGAAAGTTTTTGATCTTTAACCAACTTTTTCCTGTGATTTTTACTAGTCTCTTCTTTTCATATAACTTTTTCTGCTCTTTTACCTACTTTTTTCATGGAAAATCTGATTATTTTCTCAATATTTTTATATTATATTTATATACTGCGCTGAAACCCGCATTTCCTAAACTACTATGAAAGTTTTTGATCTTTAACCAACTTTTTTGTGTCATTTTTACTAGTTTCTTCTTTTCATATAACTTTTTCTGCTCTTTTAACTACTTTTTTCATGGAAAATCTGATTATTTTCTCAATATTTTTATATTATAGCAGTATATATTTTTATGTATATACTGCGCTGAAACCCGCATTTCCTAAACTACTATGAAAGTTTTTGATCTTTAACCAACTTTTTCCTGTGATTTTTACTAGTCTCTTCTTTTCATATAACTTTTTCTGCTCTTTTACCTACATTTTTCATGGAAAATCTGATTAATTTCTCAATATTTTTATATTACATATATATATACTGCGCTGAAACCCGCATTTCCTAAACTACTATGAAAGTTTTTGATCTTTAACCAACTTTTTCCTGTGATTTTTACTAGTTTCTTCTTTTCATATAACTTTTTCTGCTCTTTTACCTACATTCCATCAGATCAAAAATCTGATTATTTTCTCAATATTTTTATATTATACTGCTATTTTTATGTATATACTGCGCTGAAACCCGCATTTCCTAAACTACTATGAAAGTTTTTGATCTTTAACCAACTTTTTCCTGTGATTTTTACTAGTCTCTTCTTTTCATATAACTTTTTCTGCTCTTTTACCTACATTTTTCATGGAAAATCTGATTATTTTCTCAATATTTTTATATTATATTTATATACTGCGCTGAAACCCGCATTTCCTAAGCTACTATGAAAGTTTTTGATCGTTAACCAACTTTTTCCTGTCATTTTTACTAGTTTCTTCTTTTCATATAACTTTTTCTGCTCTTTTACCTACATTTTTCATGGAAAATCTGATAATTTTCTCAATATTTTTATATTATATTTATATACTGCGCTGAAACCCGCATTTCCTAAACTACTATGAAAGTTTTTGATCTTTAACCAACTTTTTTCTGTCATTTTTACTAGTTTCTTCTTTTCATATAACTTTTTCTGCTCTTTTACCTACTTTTTTCATGGAAAATCTGATTATTTTCTCAATATTTTTATATTATACTGCTATTTTTATGTATATACTGCGCTGAAACCCGCATTTCCTTATTTACTATGAAAGTTTTTGATCGTTAACCAACTTTTTCCTGTGATTTTTACTAGTTTCTTCTTTTCATATATCTTTTTCTGCTCTTTTACCTACATTTTTTATGGAAAATCTGATTAATTTCTCAATATTCTTATATTATACTGCTATTTTTATGTATATACTGCGCTGAAACCCGTATTTCCTAAACTACTATGAAACTTTTTGATCTTTAACCAACTTTTTCCTGTGATTTTTACTAGTTTCTTCTTTTTATATAACTTTTTCTGCTCTTTTACCTACTTTTTTCATGGAAAATCTGATTATTTTCTCAATATTTTTTTATGATACTGCTATTTTTATGTATATACTGCGCTGAAACCCGCATTTCCTAAACTACTATGAAAGTTTTTGATCTTTAACCAACTTTTTCCTGTCATTTTTACTAGTTTCTTCTTTTCATATAACTTTTTCTGCTCTTTTACCTAATTTTTTCATGGAAAATCTGATTATTTTCCCAATATTTTTATATTACATATATATATACTGCGCTGAAACCCGCATTTCCTTAACTACTATGAAAGTTTTTGATCTTTAACCAACTTTTTCCTGTGATTTTTACTAGTTTCTTCTTTTCATATAACTTTTTCTGCTCTTTTACCTACATTTTTCATGGAAAATCTGATTAATTTCTCAATATTTTTATATTATACTGCTATTTTTATGTATATACTGCGCTGAAACCCGCATTTCCTAAACTACTATGAAAGTTTTTGATCTTTAACCAACTTTTTCCTGTGATTTTTTACTAGTTTCTTCTTTTCATATAACTTTTTCTGCTCTTTTACCTACTTTTTTCATGGAAAATCTGATTATTTGCTCAATATTTTTATATTATACTGCTATTTTTATGTATATACTGCGCTCAAACCCGCATTTCCTAAACTACTATGAAAGTTTTTGATCTTTAACCAACTTTTTCCTGTGATTTTTACTAGTTTCTTCTTTTCATATAACTTTTTCTGCTCTTTTACCTACTTTTTTCATGGAAAATCTGATTATTTTCTCACTATTTTTATATTATACTGCTATTTTTATGTATATACTGCGCTGAAATCCGCATTTCCTAAACTACTATGAAAGTTTTTGATCTTTAACCAACTTTTTCCTGTCATTTTTACTAGTTTCTTCTTTTCATATAACTTTTTCTGTTCTTTTACCTACATTTTTCATGGAAAATCTGATTAATTTCTTAATATTTTTATATTATACTGCTATTTTTATGTATATACTGCGCTGAAACCAGCATTTCCTAAACTACTATGAAAGCTTTTGATCTTTAACCAACTTTTTCCTGTGATTTTTACTAGTCTCTTCTCTTCATATAACTTTTTCTGCTCTTTTACCTACATTTTTCATGGAAAATCTGATTAATTTCTTAATATTTTTATATTATACTGCTATTTTTATGTATATACTGCGCTGAAACCCGCATTTCCTAAAGTACTATGAAAGTTTTTGATCTTTAACCAACTTTTTCCTGTGATTTTTACTAGTCTCTTCTTTTCATATAACTTTTTCTGCTCTTTTACCTACTTTTTTCATGGAAAATCTGATTATTTTCTCAATATTTTTATATTATATTTATATACTGCGCTGAAACCCGCATTTCCTAAACTACTATGAAAGTTTTTTGATCTTTAACCAACTTTTTCCTGTCATTTTTACTAGTTTCTTCTTTTCATATAACTTTTTCTGCTCTTTTACCTACATTTTTCATGGAAAATCTGATAATTTTCTCAATATTTTTATATTATATTTATATACTGCGTTGAAACCCGCATTTCCTAAACTACTATGAAAGTTTTTGATCTTTAACCAACTTTTTTCTGTGATTTTTACTAGTTTCTTCTTTTCATATAACTTTTTCTGCTCTTTTACCTACTTTTTTCATGGAAAATCTGATTATTTTCTCAATATTGTTATATTATACTGCTATTTTTATGTATATACTGCGCTGAAACCCGCATTTCCTAAACTACTATGAAAGTTTTTGATCTTTAACCACTTTTTCCTGTCATTTTTACTAGTTTCTTCTTTCATATAACTTTTTCTGCTCTTTTACCTACTTTTTTCATGGAAAATCTGATTATTTTCTCAATATTTTTATATTACATATATATATATACTGCGCTGAAGCCCGCATTTCCTTAACTACTATGAAAATTTTTGATCTTTAACCAACTTTTTCCTGTGATTTTTACTAGTTTCTTCTTTTCATATAACTTTTTCTGCTCTTTTACCTACTTTTTTCATGGAAAATCTGATTATTTTCTCAATATTTTTATATTACATATATATATACTGCGCTGAAACCCGCATTTCCTTAAGTACTATGAAAGTTTTTGATCTTTAACCAACTTTTTTCTGTGATTTTTACTAGTCTCTTCTTTTCATATAACTTTTTCTGCTCTTTTACCTACTTTTTTCATGGAAAATCTGATTATTTTCTCAATATTTTTATATTATATTTATATACTGCGCTGAAACCCGCATTTCCTAAACTACTATGAAAGTTTTTGATCTTTAACCAACTTTTTCCTGTCATTTTTACTAGTTTCTTCTTTTCATATAACTTTTTCTGCTCTTTTACCTACTTTTTTCATGGAAAATCTGATTATTTTCTCAATATTTTTATATTATATATATATACTGCGCTGAAACCCGCATTTCCTAAACTACTATGAAAGTTTTTGATCTTTAACCAACTTTTTCCTGTGATTTTTACTAGTTTCTTCTTTTCATATAACTTTTTCTGCTCTTTTACCTACATTTTTCATGGAAAATCTGATTAATTTCTCAATATTTTTATATTATACTGCTATTTTTATGTATATACTGCGCTGAAACCCGCATTTCCTAAACTACTATGAAAGTTTTTGATCTTTAACCAACTTTTTCCTGTGATTTTTACTAGTTTCTTCTTTTCATATAACTTTTTCTGCTCTTTTACCTACTTTTTTCATGGAAAATCTGATTATTTTCTCAATATTTTTATATTATACTGCTATTTTTATGTATATACTGCGCTGAAACCCGCATTTCCTAAACTACTATGAAAGTTTTTGATCTATAACCAACTTTTTCCTGTCATTTTTACTAGTTTCTTCTTTTCATATAACTTTTTCTGCTCTTTTACCTAATTTTTCAATGGAAAATCTGATTATTTTCTCAAAATTTTTATATTACATATATATATACTGCGCTGAAACCCGCATTTCCTTAACTACTATGAAAGTTTTTGATCTTTTAACCAACTTTTTCCTGTGATTTTTACTAGTTTCTTCTTTTCATATAACTTTTTCTGCTCTTTTACCTACATTTTTCATGGAAAATCTGATTAATTTCTCAATATTTTTATATTATACTGCTATTTTTATGTATATACTGCGCTGAAACCCGCATTTCCTAAACTACTATGAAAGTTTTTGATCTTTAACCAACTTTTTCCTGTGATTTTTACTAGTTTCTTCTTTTCATATAACTTTTTCTGCTCTTTTACCTACATTTTTCATGGAAAATCTGATTAATTTCTCAATATTTTTATATTATACTGCTATTTTTATGTATATACTGCGCTGAAACCCGCATTTCCTAAACTACTATGAAAGTTTTTGATCTTTAACCAACTTTTTTCCTGTGATTTTTACTAGTTTCTTCTTTTCATATAACTTTTTCTGCTCTTTTACCTACATTTTTCATGGAAAATCTGATTATTTTCTCAATATTTTTATATTATATTTATATACTGCGCTGAAACCCGCAATTCCTAAACTACTACGAAACTTTTTGATCTTTAACCAACTTTTTCCTGTCATTTTTACTAGTTTCTTCTTTTCATATAACTTTTTCTGCTCTTTTACCTACATTTTTCATGGAAAATCTGATAATTTTCTCAATATTTTTATATTATATTTATATACTGCGTTGAAACCCGCATTTCCTAAACTACTATGAAAGTTTTTGATCTTTAACCAACTTTTTTCTGTGATTTTTACTAGTTTCTTCTTTTCATATAACTTTTTCTGCTCTTTTACCTACTTTTTTCATGGAAAATCTGATTATTTTCTCAATATTTTTATATGATACTGCTATTTTTATGTATATACTGCGCTGAAACCCGCATTTCCTAAACTACTATGAAAGTTTTTGATCTTTAACCAACTTTTTCCTGTCATTTTTACTAGTTTCTTCTTTTCATATAACTTTTTCAGCTCTTTTACCTACTTTTGTCATGGAAAATCTGATTATTTTCTCAATACTTTTATATTACATATATATATATACTGCGCTGAAACCCGCATTTCCTTAACTCCTATGAAAGTTTTTGATCTTTAACCAACTTTTTCCTGTGATTTTTACTAGTTTCTTCTTTTCATATAACTTTTTCTGCTCTTTTACCTACTTTTTTCATGGAAAATCTGATTATTTTCTCAATATTTTTATATTATATTTATATACTGCGTTGAAACCCGCATTTCCTAAACTACTATGAAAGTTTTTGATCTTTAACCAACTTTTTCCTGTCATTTTTACTAGTTTCTTCTTTTCATATAACTTTTTCTGCTCTTTTACCTACTTTTTTCATGGAAAATCTGATTATTTTCTCAATATTTTTATATTACATATATATATATACTGCGCTGAAACCCGCATTTCCTTAACTGCTATGAAAGTTTTTGATCTTTAACCAACTTTTTCCTGTGATTTTTACTAGTTTCTTCTTTTCATATAACTTTTTCTGCTCTTTTACCTACTTTTTTCATGGAAAATCTGATTATTTTCTCAATATTTTTATATTACATATATATATACTGCGCTGAAACCCGCATTTCCTTAAGTACTATGAAAGTTTTTGATCTTTAACCAACTTTTTCCTGTGATTTTTACTAGTCTCTTCTTTTCATATAACTTTTTCTGCTCTTTTACCTACTTTTTTCATGGAAAATCTGATTTTTTTTCTCAATATTTTTATATTATATTTATATACTGCGCTGAAACCCGCATTTCCTAAACTACTATGAAAGTTTTTGATCTTTAACCAACTTTTTCCTGTCATTTTTACTAGTTTCTTCTTTTCATATAACTTTTTCTGCTCTTTTACCTACTTTTTTCATGGAAAATCTGATTATTTTCTCAATATTTTTATATTATATTTATATACTGCGTTGAAACCCGCATTTCCTAAACTACTATGAAAGTTTTTGATCTTTAACCAACTTTTTTCTGTGATTTTTACTAGTTTCTTCTTTTCATATAACTTTTTCTGCTCTTTTACCTACTTTTTTCATGGAAAATCTGATTATTTTCTCAATATTTTTATATGATACTGCTATTTTTATGTATATACTGCGCTGAAACCCGCATTTCCTAAACTACTATGAAAGTTTTTGATCTTTAACCAACTTTTTCCTGTCATTTTTACTAGTTTCTTCTTTTCATATAACTTTTTCTGCTCTTTTACCCACTTTTTTCATGGAAAATCTGATTATTTTCTCAATATTTTTATATTACATATATATATATACTGCGCTGAAACCCGCATTTCCTTAACTGCTATGAAAGTTTTTGATCTTTAACCAACTTTTTCCTGTGATTTTTACTAGTTTCTTCTTTTCATATAACTTTTTCTGCTCTTTTACCTACTTTTTTCATGGAAAATCTGATTATTTTCTCAATATTTTTATATTACATATATATATACTGCGCTGAAACCCGCATTTCCTTAAGTACTATGAAAGTTTTTGATCTTTAACCAACTTTTTTCTGTGATTTTTACTAGTTTCTTCTTTTCATATAACTTTTTCTGCTCTTTTACCTACTTTTTTCATGGAAAATCTGATTTTTTTCTCAATATTTTTATATTATATTTATATACTGCGCTGAAACCCGCATTTCCTAAACTACTATGAAAGTTTTTGATCTTTAACCAACTTGTTCCTGTCATTTTTACTAGTTTCTTCTTTTCATATAACTTTTTCTGCTCTTTTACCTACTTTTTTCATGGAAAATCTGATTATTTTCTCAATATTTTTATATTATACTGCTATTTTTATGTATATACTGCGCTGAAACCCGCATTTCCTAAACTACTATGAAAGTTTTTGATCTTTAACCAACTTTTTCCTGTGATTTTTACTAGTTTCTTCTTTTCATATAACTTTTTCTGCTCTTTTACCTACTTTTTTCATGGAAAATCTGATTATTTTCTCAATATTTTTATATTATACTGCTATTTTTATGTATATACTGCGCTGAAACCCGCATTTCCTAAACTACTATGAAAGTTTTTGATCTTTAACCAACTTTTTCCTGTCATTTTTACTAGTTTCTTCTTTTCATATAACTTTTTCTGCTCTTTTACCTACTTTTTTCATGGAAAATCTGATTATTTTCTCAATATTTTTATATTATACTGCTATTTTTATGTATATACTGCGCTGAAACCCGCATTTCCTAAACTACTATGAAAGTTTTTGATCTTTAACCAACTTTTTCCTGTGATTTTTACTAGTTTCTTCTTTTCATATAACTTTTTCTGCTCTTTTACCTACATTTTTCATGGAAAATCTGATTACTTTCTCAATATTTTTATATTATACTGCTATTTTTATGTATATACTGCGCTGAAACCCGCATTTCCTAAACTACTATGAAAGTTTTTGATCTTTAACCAACTTTTTCCTGTGATTTTTACTAGTTTCTTCTTTTCATATAACTTTTTCTGCTCTTTTGCCTACTTTTTTCATGGAAAATCTGATTATTTTCTCAATATTTTT
This sequence comes from Eristalis arbustorum, assembly GCA_916610145.1. Taxonomy (NCBI): domain Eukaryota; kingdom Metazoa; phylum Arthropoda; class Insecta; order Diptera; family Syrphidae; genus Eristalis; species Eristalis arbustorum. The sequence continues at coordinate 63,517 of CAKAIZ010000490.1, forward strand.
ATATTATACTGCTATTTTTATGTATATACTGCGCTGAAACCCGCATTTCCTAAACTACTATGAAAGTTTTTGATCTTTAACCAACTTTTTCCTGTCATTTTTACTAGTTTCTTCTTTTCATATAACTTTTTCTGCTCTTTTACCTACTTTTTTCATGGAAAATCTGATTATTTTCTCAATATTTTTATATTACATATATATATACTGCGCTGAAACCCGCATTTCCTAAACTACTATGAAAGTTTTTGATCTTTAACCAACTTTTTCCTGTGATTTTTACTAGTTTCTTCTTTTCATATAACTTTTTCTGCTCTTTTACCTACTTTTTTCATTCAAAGTCTGATTATTTTCTAAATATTTTAATATAATATTTATATACTGCGCTGAAACCCGCATTTCCTTAACTACTATGAAAGTTTTTGATCTTTAACCAACTTTTTCCTGTGATTTTTACTAGTTTCTTCTTTTCATATAACTTTCTGCTCTTTAAACTACATTTTTCATGGAAAATCTGATTAATTTCTCAATATTTTTATATTATACTGCTATTTTTATGTATATACTGCGCTGAAACCCGCATTTCCTAAACTACTATGAAAGTTTTTGATCTTTAACCAACTTTTTCCTGTGATTTTTACTAGTTTCTTCTTTTCGTATAACTTTCTGCTCTTTTACCTACATTTTTCATGGAAAATCTGATTAATTTCTCAATATTTTTATATGATACTGCTATTTTTATGTATAAACTGCGCTGAAACCCGCATTTCCTAAACTACTATGAAAGTTTTTGATCTTTAACCAACTTTTTCCTGTGATTTTTACTAGTTTCTTCTTTTCATATAACATTTTCTGCTCTTTTACCTACATTTTTCATGGAAAATCTGATTAATTTCTTAATATTTTTATATTATACTGCTATTTTTATGTATATACTGCGCTGAAACCCGCATTTCCTAAACTACTATGAAAGTTTTTGATCTTTAACCAACTTTTTCCTGTGATTTTTACTAGTCTCTTCTTTTCATATAACTTTTTCTGCTCTTTTACCTACTTCATGGAAAATCTGATTATTTTCTCAATATTTTTATATTATATTTATATACTGCGCTGAAACCCGCATTTCCTAAACTACTATGAAAGTTTTTGATCTTTAACCAACTTTTTCCTGTGATTTTTACTAGATTTACTGCGCTGAAACCCGCATTTCCTTAACTACTATGAAAGTTTTTGATCTTTAACCAACTTTTTCCTGTGATTTTTACTAGTTTCTTCTTTTCATATAACTTTTTCTGCTCTTTTACCTACATTTTTCATGGAAAATCTGATTAATTTCTCAATATTTTTATATTATACTGCTATTTTTATGTATATACTGCTCTGAAACCCGCATTTCCTAAACTACTATGAAAGTTTTTGATCTTTAACCAACTTTTTCCTGTGATTTTTACTAGTTTTCTTCTTTTCATATAACTTTTTCTGCTCTTTTACCTACATTTTTCATGGAAAAATCTGATTAATTTCTTAATATTTTTATATTATACTGCTATTTTTATGTATATACTGCGCTGAAACCCGCATTTCCTAAACTACTATGAAAGTTTTTGATCTTTAACCAACTTTTTCCTGTGATTTTTACTAGTCTCTTCTTTTCATATCACTTTTTCTGCTCTTTTACCTACTTTTTTCATGGAAAATCTGATTAATTTCTCAATATTTTTATATTATACTGCTATTTTTATGTATATACTGCGCTGAAACCCGCATTTCCTAAACTACTATGAAAGTTTTTGATCTTTAACCAACTTTTTCCTGTGATTTTTACTAGTTTCTTCTTTTCATATAACTTTTTCTGCTTTTTACCTACTTTTTTCATGGAAAATCTGATTATTTTCTCAATACTTTTATATTTATACTGCTATTTTTATGTATATACTGCGCTGAAACCCGCATTTCCTAAACTACTATGAAAGTTTTTGATCTTTAACCAACTTTTTCCTGCCATTTTTACTAGTTTCTTCTTTTCATATAACTTTTTCTGCTCTTTTACCTACTTTTTTTCATGGAAAATCTGATTATTTTCTCAATATTTTTATATTATACTGCTATTTTTTTGTACATACTGCGCTGAAACCCGCATTTCCTAAACTACTATGAAAGTTTTTGATCTTTAACCAACTTTTTCCTGTGATTTTTACTAGTTTCTTCTTTTCGTATAACTTTTTCTGCTCTTTTACCTACATTTTTCATGAATAATCTGATTAATTTCTCACTATTTTTATATTATACTGCTATTTTTATGTATATACTGCGCTGAAACCCGCATTTCCTAAACTACTATGAAAGTTTTTGATCTTTAACCAACTTTTTCCTGTGATTTTTACTAGTTTCTTCTTTTCATATAACTTTTTCTGCTCTTTTACCTACTTTTTTCATGGAAAATCTGATTATTTTCTAAATATTTAAATATAATATTTATATACTGCGCTGAAACCCGCATTTCCTTAACTACTATGAAAGTTTTTGATCTTTAACCAACTTTTTCCTGTGATTTTTACTAGTTTCTTCTTTTCATATAACTTTTTCTGCTCTTTTACCTACATTTTTCATGGAAAATCTGATTAATTTCTCAATATTTTTATATTATACTGCTATTTTTATGTATATACTGCGCTGAAACCCGCATTTCCTAAACTACTGAAAGTTTTTGATCTTTAACCAACTTTTTCCTGTGATTTTTACTAGTTTCTTCTTTTCATATAACTTTCTTCTCTTTTACCTACATTTTTCATGGAAAATCTGATTAATTTCTCAATATTTTTATATTATACTGCTATTTTTATGTATATACTGCGCTGAAACCCGCATTTCCTAAACTACTATGAAAGTTTTTGATCTTTAACCAACTTTTTCCTGTGATTTTTACTAGTTTCTTCTTTTCATATAACATTTTCTGCTCTTTTACCTACATTTTTCATGGAAAATCTGATTAATTTCTTAATATTTTTATATTATACTGCTATTTTTATGTATATACTGCGCTGAAACCCGCATTTCCTAAACTACTATGAAAGTTTTTGATCTTTAACCAACTTTTTCCTGTGATTTTTACTAGTCTCTTCTTTTCATATAACTTTTTCTGCTCTTTTACCTACTTTTTTCATGGAAAATCTGATTATTTTCTCAATATTTTTATATTATATTTATATACTGCGCTGAAACCCGCATTTCCTAAACTACTATGAAAGTTTTTGATCTTTAACCAACTTTTTCCTGTGATTTTTACTAGTTTCTTCTTTTCGTATAACTTTTTCTGCTCTTTTACCTACTTTTTTCATGGAAAAAGTTGGTTTATATTACATATATATATACTGCGCTGAAACCCGCATTTCCTTAACTACTATGAAAGTTTTTGATCTTTAACCAACTTTTTCCTGTGATTTTTACTAGTTTCTTCTTTTCATATAACTTTTTCTGCTCTTTTACCTACATTTTTCATGGAAAATCTGATTAATTTCTCAATATTTTTATATTATACTGCTATTTTTATGTATATACTGCGCTGAAACCCGCATTTCCTAAACTACTATGAAAGTTTTTGATCTTTAACCAACTTTTTTCTGTAATTTTTACTAGTTTCTTCTTTTCATATAACTTTTTCTGCTCTTTTACCTACATTTTTCATGGAAAATCTGATAATTTTCTCAATATTTTTATATTATATTGATATACTGCGCTGAAACCCGCATTTCCTAAACTACTATGAAAGTTTTTGATCTTTAACCAACTTTTTCCTGTCATTTTTACTAGTTTCTTCTTTTCATATAACTTTTTCTGCTCTTTTACCCACTTTTTTCATGGAAAATCTGATTAATTTCTCAATATTTTTATATTATACTGCTATTTTTATGTATATACTGCGCTGAAACCCGCATTTCCTAAACTACTATTAAAGTTTTTGATCTTTAACCAACTTTTTCCTGTGATTTTTACTAGTTTCTTCTTTTCATATAACTTTTTCTGCTCTTTTACCTACTTTTTTCATGGAAAATCTGATTAATTTCTTATATTTTTATATTATACTGCTATTTTTATGTATATACTGCGCTGAAACCCGCATTTCCTAAACTACTATGAAAGTTTTTGATCTTTAACCAACTTTTTCCTGTGATTTTTACTTGTCTCTTCTTTTCATATAACTTTTTCTGCTCTTTTACCTACTTTTTTCATGGAAAATCTGATTATTTTCTCAATATTTTTATATTATATTTATATACTGCGCTGAAACCCGCATTTCCTAAACTACTATGAAAGTTTTTGATCCTTAACCAACTTTTTCCTGTCATTTTTACTAGTTTCTTCTTTTCATATAACTTTTTCTGCTCTTTTACCTACATTTTTCATGGAAAATCTGATAATTTTCTCAATATTTTTATATTATATTTATATACTGCGCTGAAACCCGCATTTCCTTAACTACTATGAAAGTTTTTGAATTTTAACCAACTTTTTCCTGTGATTTTTACTAGTTTCTTCTTTTCATATAACTTTTTCTGCTCTTTTACCTACATTTTTCATGGAAAATCTGATAATTTTCTCAATATTTTTATATTATATTGATATACTGCGCTGAAACCCGCATTTCCTAAACTACTATGAAAGTTTTTGATCTTTAACCAACTTTTTCCTGTGATTTTTACTAGTTTCTTCTTTTCATATAACTTTTTCTGCTCTTTTACCTACATTTTTCATGGAAAATCTGATTAATTTCTCAATATTTTTATATTATACTGCTATTTTTATGTATATACTGCGCTGAAACCCGCATTTCCTAAACTACTATGAAAGTTTTTGATCTTTAACCAACTTTTTCCTGCCATTTTTACTAGTTTCTTCTTTTCATATAACTTTTTCTGCTCTTTTACCTACATTTTTCATGGAAAATCTGATTAATTTCTCAATATTTTTATATTATACTGCTATTTTTATGTATATACTGCGCTGAAACCCGCATTTCCTAAACTACTATGAAAGTTTTTGATCTTTAACCAACTTTTTCCTGTGATTTTTACTAGTTTCTTCTTTTCATATAACTTTTTCTGCTCTTTTACCTACTTTTTTCATGGAAAATCTGATTATTTTCTCAATATTTTTATATTATACTGCTATTTTTATGTATATACTGCGCTGAAACCCGCATTTCCTAAACTACTATGAAAGTTTTTGATCTTTAACCAACTTTTTCCTGTCATTTTTACTAGTTTCTTCTTTTCATATAACTTTTTCTGCTCTTTTACCTACTTTTTTCATGGAAAATCTGATTATTTTCTCAATATGTTTATATTACATATATATATACTGCGCTGAACCCGCATTTCCTTAACTACTATGAAAGTTTTTGATCTTTAACCAACTTTTTCCTGTGATTTTTACTAGTTTCTTCTTTTCATATAACATTTTCTGCTCTTTTACCTACATTTTTCATGGAAAATCTGATTAATTTCTTAATATTTTTATATTATACTGCTATTTTTATGTATATACTGCGCTGAAACCCGCATTTCCTAAACTACTATGAAAGTTTTTGATCTTTAACCAACTTTTTCCTGTGATTTTTACTAGTCTCTTCTTTTCATATAACTTTTTCTGCTCTTTTACCTACTTCATGGAAAATCTGATTATTTTCTCAATATTTTTATATTATATTTATATACTGCGCTGAAACCCGCATTTCCTAAACTACTATGAAAGTTTTTGATCTTTAACCAACTTTTTCCTGTGATTTTTACTAGATTTACTGCGCTGAAACCCGCATTTCCTTAACTACTATGAAAGATTTTGATCTTTAACCAACTTTTTCCTGTGATTTTTACTAGTTTCTTCTTTTCATATAACTTTTTCTGCTCTTTTACTACATTTTTCATGGAAAATCTGATTAATTTCTCAATATTTTTATATTATACTGCTATTTTTATATATATACAGCTCTGAAACCCGCATTTCCTAAACTACTATGAAGGTTTTTGATCTTTAACCAACTTTTTCCTGTGATTTTTACTAGTTTCTTCTTTTCATATAACTTTTTCTGCTCTTTTACCTACATTTTTCATGGAAAATCTGATTAATTTCTTAATATTTTTATATTATACTGCTATTTTTATGTATATACTGCGCTGAAACCCGCATTTCCTAAACTACTATGAAAGTTTTTGATCTTTAACCAACTTTTTCCTGTGATTTTTACTAGTCTCTTCTTTTCATATCACTTTTTCTGCTCTTTTACCTACTTTTTTCATGGAAAATCTGATTAATTTCTCAATATTTTTATATTATACTGCTATTTTTATGTATGTACTGCGCTGAAACCCGCATTTCCTAAACTACTATGAAAGTTTTTGATCTTTAACCAACTTTTTCCTGTGATTTTTACTAGTTTCCTCTTTTCATATAACTTTTTCTGCTTTTTACCTACTTTTTTCATGGAAAATCTGATTATTTTCTCAATACTTTTATATTATACTGCTATTTTTATGTATATACTGCGCTGAAACCCGCATTTCCTAAACTACTATGAACGTTTTTGATCTTTAACCAACTTTTTCCTGTCATTTTTACTAGTTTCTTCTTTTCATATAACTTTTTCTGCTCTTTTACCTACTTTTTTCATGGAAAATCTGATTATTTTCTCAATATTTTTATATTATACTGTTTTTTTTTGTACATACTGCGCTGAAACCCGCATTTCCTAAACTATTATGAAAGTTTTTGATCTTTAACCAACTTTTTCCTGTGATTTTTTACTAGTTTCTTCTTTTCGTATAACTTTTTCTGCTCTTTTACCTACATTTTTCATGAATAATCTGATTAATTTCTCACTATTTTTATATTATACTGCTATTTTTATGTATATACTGCGCTGAAACCCGCATTTCCTAAACTACTATGAAAGTTTTTGATCTTTAACCAACTTTTTCCTGTGATTTTTACTAGTTTCTTCTTTTCATATAACTTTTTCTGCTCTTTTACCTACTTTTTTCATGGAAAATCTGATTATTTTCTAAATATTTTAATATAATATTTATATACTGCGCTGAAACCCGCATTTCCTTAACTACTATGAAAGTTTTTGATCTTTAACCAACTTTTTCCTGTGATTTTTACTAGTTTCTTCTTTTCATATAACTTTTTCTGCTCTTTTACCTACATTTTTCATGGAAAATCTGATTAATTTCTCAATATTTTTATATTATACTGCTATTTTTATGTATATACTGCGCTGAAACCCGCATTTCCTAAACTACTATGAAAGTTTTTGATCTTTAACCAACTTTTTCCTGTGATTTTTTACTAGTTTCTTCTTTTTCATATAACTTTCTTCTCTTTTACCTACATTTTTCATGGAAAATCTGATTAATTTCTCAATATTTTTATATTATACTGCTATTTTTATGTATATACTGCGCTGAAACCCGCATTTCCTAAACTACTATGAAAGTTTTTGATCTTTAACCAACTTTTTCCTGTGATTTTTACTAGTTTCTTCTTTTCATATAACATTTTCTGCTCTTTTTACCTACATTTTCCATGAAAATCTGATTAATTTCTTAATATTTTTATATTATACTGCTATTTTTATGTATATACTGCGCTGAAACCCGCATTTCCTAAACTACTATGAAAGTTTTTGATCTTTAACAACTTTTTCCTGTGATTTTTACTAGTCTCTTCTTTTCATATAACTTTTTCTGCTCTTTTACCTACTTTTTTCATGGAAAATCTGATTATTTTCTCAATATTTTTATATTATATTTATATACTGCGCTGAAACCCGCATTTCCTAAACTACTATGAAAGTTTTTGATCTTTAACCAACTTTTTCCTGTGATTTTTACTAGTTTCTTCTTTTCGTATAACTTTTTCTGCTCTTTTACCTACTTTTTTCATGGAAAATCTGATTATTTTCTCAATATTTTTGTAATTACATATATATATACTGCGCTGAAACCCGCATTTCCTTAACTACTATGAAAGTTTTTGATCTTTAACCAACTTTTTCCTGTGATTTTTACTAGTTTCTTCTTTTTCATATAACTTTTTCTGCTCTTTTACCTACATTTTTCATGGAAAATCTGATTATTTTCTCAATAATTTTATATTATACTGCTATTTTTATGTATATACTGCGCTGAAACCCGCATTTCCTAAACTACTATGAAAGTTTTTTGATCTTTAACCAACTTTTTTCTGTAATTTTTACTAGTTTCTTCTTTTCATATAACTTTTTCTGCTCTTTTACCTACATTTTTCATGGAAAATCTGATAATTTTCTCAATATTTTTATATTATATTGATATACTGCGCTGAAACCCGCATTTCCTAAACTACTATGAAAGTTTTTGATCTTTAACCAACTTTTTCCTGTCATTTTTACTAGTTTCTTCTTTTCATATAACTTTTTCTGCTCTTTTTACCCACTTTTTTCATGGAAAATCTGATTAATTTCTCATATTTTTATATTATACTGCTATTTTTATGTATATACTGCGCTGAAACCCGCATTTCCTAAACTACTATTAAAGTTTTTGATCTTTAACCAACTTTTTTCCTGTGATTTTACTAGTTTCTTCTTTTCATATAACTTTTTCCGCTCTTTTACCTACATTTTTCATGGAAAATCTGATTAATTTCTTAATATTTTTATATTATACTGCTATTTTTATGTATATACTGCGCTGAAACCCGCATTTCCTAAATTACTATGAAAGTTTTTGATCTTTAACCAACTTTTTCCTGTGATTTTTACTTGTCTCTTCTTTTCATATAACTTTTTCTGCTCTTTTACCTACTTTTTTCATGGAAAATCTGATTATTTTCTCAATATTTTTATATTATATTTATATACTGCGCTGAAACCCGCATTTCCTAAACTACTATGAAAGTTTTTGATCCTTAACCAACTTTTTCCTGTCATTTTTACTAGTTTCTTCTTTTCATATAACTTTTTCTGCTCTTTTACCTACATGTTTCATGGAAAATCTGATAATTTTCTCAATATTTTTATATTATATTTATATACTGCGCTGAAACCCGCATTTCCTTAACTACTATGAAAGGTTTTTGAATTTAACCAACTTTTTCCTGTGATTTTTACTAGTTTCTTCTTTTCATATAACTTTTTCTGCTCTTTTACCTACATTTTTCATGGAAAATCTGATAATTTTCTCAATATTTTTATATTATATTGATATACTGCGCTGAAACCCGCATTTCCTAAACTACTATGAAAGTTTTTGATCTTTAACCAACTTTTTCCTGTGATTTTTACTAGTTTCTTCTTTTCATATAACTTTTTCTGCTCTTTTACCTACATTTTTCATGGAAAATCTGATTAATTTCTCAATATTTTTTATATTATACTGCTATTTTTATGTATATACTGCGCTGAAACCCGCATTTCCTAAACTACTATGAAAGTTTTTGATCTTTAACCAACTTTTTCCTGCCATTTTTACTAGTTTCTTCTTTTCATATAACTTTTTCTGCTCTTTTAACCTACATTTTTCATGGAAAATCTGATTAATTTCTTAATATTTTTATATTATACTGCTATTTTTATGTATATACTGCGCTGAAACCCGCATTTCCTAAACTACTATGAAAGTTTTTTGATCTTTAACCAACTTTTTCCTGTGATTTTTACTAGTCTCTTCTTTTCATATCACTTTTTCTGCTCTTTTACCTACTTTTTTCATGGAAAATCTGATTAATTTCTCAATATTTTTATATTATACTGCTATTTTTATGTATGTACTGCGCTTGAAACCCGCATTTCCTAAACTACTATGAAAGTTTTTGATCTTTAACCAACTTTTTCCTGTGATTTTTACTAGTTTCCTCTTTTCATATAACTTTTCTGCTTTTTTACCTACTTTTTTCATGGAAAATCTGATTATTTTCTCAATACTTTTATATTATACTGCTATTTTTATGTATATACTGCGCTGAAACCCGCATTTCCTAAACTACTATGAACGTTTTTGATCTTTAACCAACTTTTTCCTGTCATTTTTACTAGTTTCTTCTTTTTCATATAACTTTTTCTGCTCTTTTTACCTACTTTTTTCATGGAAAATCTGATTATTTTCTCAATATTTTTATATTATACTGTTTTTTTTTTGTACATACTGCGCTGAAACCCGCATTTCCTAAACTATTATGAAAGTTTTTGATCTTTAACCAACTTTTTTCCTGTGATTTTTACTAGTTTCTTCTTTTCGTATAACTTTTTCTGCTCTTTTACCTACATTTTTCATGAATAATCTGATTAATTTCTCAATATTTTTATATTATACTGCTATTTTTATGTATATACTGCGCTGAAACCCGCATTTCCTAAACTACTATGAAAGTTTTTTGATCTTTAACCAACTTTTTCCTGTGATTTTTACTAGTTTCTTCTTTTCATATAACTTTTTCTGCTCTTTTACCTACTTTTTTCATGGAAAATCTGATTATTTTCTAAATATTTTAATATAATATTTATATACTGCGCTGAAACCCGCATTTCCTTAACAACTATGAAAGTTTTTGATCTTTAACCAACTTTTTCCTGTCATTTTTACTAGTTTCTTCTTTTCATATAACTTTTTCTGCTCTTTTACCTACATTTTTCATGGAAAATCTGATTTAATTTCTCAATATTTTTATATTATACTGCTATTTTTATGTATATACTGCGCTGAAACCCGCATTTCCTAAACTACTATGAAAGTTTTTGATCTTTAACCAACTTTTTCCTGTGATTTTTACTAGTTTCTTCTTTTCATATAACTTTCTTCTCTTTTACCTACATTTTTCATGGAAAAATCTGATTAATTTCTCAATATTTTTATATTATACTGCTATTTTTATGTATATACTGCGCTGAAACCCGCATTTCCTAAACTACTATGAAAGTTTTTGATCTTTAACCAACTTTTTCCTGTGATTTTTACTAGTTTCTTCTTTTCATATAACATTTTCTGCTCTTTTACCTACATTTTTCATGGAAAATCTGATTAATTTCTTAATATTTTTATATTATACTGCTATTTTTATGTATATACTGCGCTGAAACCTCATTTCCTAAACTACTATGAAAGTTTTTGATCTTTAACCAACTTTTTCCTGTGATTTTTACTAGTCTCTTCTTTTCATATAACTTTTTCTGCTCTTTTACCTACTTTTTTCATGGAAAATCTGATTATTTTCTCAATATTTTTATATTATATTTATATACTGCGCTGAAACCCGCATTTCCTAAACTACTATGAAAGTTTTTGATCTTTAACCAACTTTTTCCTGTGATTTTTACTAGTTTCTTCTTTTCGTATAACTTTTTCTGCTCTTTTACCTACTTTTTTCATGGAAAATCTGATTATTTTCTCAATATTTTTGTATTACATATATATATACTGCGCTGAAACCCGCATTTCCTTAACTACTATGAAAGTTTTTGATCTTTAACCAACTTTTTCCTGTGATTTTTACTAGTTTCTTCTTTCATATAACTTTTTCTGCTCTTTTACCTACATTTTTCATGGAAAATCTGATTAATTTCTCAATATTTTTTATATTATACTGCTATTTTTATGTATATACTGCGCTGAAACCCGCATTTCCTAAACTACTATGAAAGTTTTTTGATCTTTAACCAACTTTTTTCTGTAATTTTTACTAGTTTCTTCTTTTCATATAACTTTTTCTGCTCTTTTACCTACATTTTTCATGGAAAATCTGATAATTTTCTCAATATTTTTATATTATATTGATATACTGCGCTGAAACCCGCATTTCCTAAACTACTATGAAAGTTTTTGATCTTTAACCAACTTTTTCCTGTCATTTTTACTAGTTTCTTCTTTTCATATAACTTTTTCTGCTCTTTTACCCACTTTTTTCATGGAAAATCTGATTAATTTCTCAATATTTTTTATATTATACTGCTATTTTTATGTATATACTGCGCTGAAACCCGCATTTCCTAAACTACTATTAAAGTTTTTGATCTTTAACCAACTTTTTCCTGTGATTTTTACTAGTTTCTTCTTTTCATATAACTTTTTCTGCTCTTTTACCTACATTTTTCATGGAAAATCTGATTAATTTCTTAATATTTTTATATTATACTGCTATTTTTATGTATATACTGCGCTGAAACCCGCATTTCCTAAATTACTATGAAAGTTTTTGATCTTTAACCAACTTTTTCCTGTGATTTTTACTTGTCTCTTCTTTTCATATAACTTTTTCTGCTCTTTTACCTACTTTTTTTCATGGAAAATCTGATTATTTTCTCAATATTTTTATATTATATTTATATACTGCGCTGAAACCCGCATTTCCTAAACTACTATGAAAGTTTTTGATCGTTAACCAACTTTTTCCTGTCATTTTTACTAGTTTCTTCTTTTCATATAACTTTTTCTGCTCTTTTACCTACATTTTTCATGGAAAATCTGATAATTTTCTCAATATTTTTATATTATATTTATATACTGCGCTGAAACCCGCATTTCCTTAACTACTATGAAAGTTTTTGAATTTTAACCAACTTTTTCCTGTGATTTTTACTAGTTTCTTCTTTTCATATAACTTTTTCTGCTCTTTTACCTACATTTTTCATGGAAAATCTGATAATTTTCTCAATATTTTTATATTATATTGATATACTGCGCTGAAACCCGCATTTCCTAAACTACTATGAAAGTTTTTGATCTTTAACCAACTTTTTCCTGTGATTTTTACTAGTTTCTTCTTTTCATATAACTTTTTCTGCTCTTTTACCTACATTTTTCATGGAAAATCTGATTAATTTCTCAATATTTTTATATTATACTTCTATTTTTATGTATATACTGCGCTGAAACCCGCATTTCCTAAACTACTATGAAAGTTTTTGATCTTTAACCAACTTTTTCCTGCCATTTTTACTAGTTTCTTCTTTTCATATAACTTTTTCTGCTCTTTTACCTACATTTTTCATGGAAAATCTGATTAATTTCTTAATATTTTTATATTATATTTATATACTGCGCTGAAACCCGCGTTTCCTTAACTACTATGAAAGTTTTTGAATTTTAACCAACTTTTTCCTGTGATTTTTACTAGTTTCTTCTTTTCATATAACTTTTTCTGCTCTTTTACCTACATTTTTCATGGAAAATCTGATAATTTTCTCAATATTTTTATATTATATTGATAT
>CAKAIZ010000491.1:0-70437 GCA_916610145.1 Eristalis arbustorum
AAATGCGGGTTTCAGCGCAGTATATAAATATAATATAAAAATATTGAGAAAATTATCAGATTTTCCATGAAAAAAGTAGGTAAAAGAGCAGAAAAAGTTATATGAAAAGAAGAAACTAGTAAAAATCACAGGAAAAAGTTGGTTAAAGATCAAAAACTTTCATAGTAGTTTAGGAAATGCGGGTTTCAGCGCAGTATATATATATGTAATATAAAAATATTGAGAAAATAATCAGATTTTCCATGAAAAAAGTAGGTAAAAGAGCAGAAAAAGTTATATGAAAAGAAGAAACTAGTAAAAATCACAGGAAAAAGTTGGTTAAAGATCAAAAACTTTCATTAGTGTTTAGGAAATGCGGGTTTCAGCGCAGTATATACATAAAAATAGCAGCATAATATAAAAATATTGAGAAAATAATCAGATTTTCCATGAAAAAAGGAGGTAAAAGAGCAGAAAAAGTTATATGAAAAGAAGAAACTAGTAAAAATCACAGGAAAAAGTTGGTTAAAGATCAAATACTTTCATAGTAGTTTAGGAAATGCGGGTTTCAGCGCAGTATATAAATATAATATAAAAATATTGAGAAAATTATCAGATTTTCCATGAAAAATGTAGGTAAAAGAGCAGAAAAAGTTATATGAAAAGAAGAAACTAGTAAAAATGACAGGAAAAGGTTGGTTAAAGATCAAAAACTTTCATAGTAGTTCAGGAAATGCGGGTTTCAGCGCAGTATATACATAAAAATAGCAGTATAATATAAAAATATTGAGAAAATAATCAGATTTTCCATGAAAAAAGTAGGTAAAAGAGCAGAAAAAGTTATATGAAAAGAAAAAACTAGTAAAAATGACAGGAAAAAGTTGGCTAAAGATCAAAAACTTTCATAGTAGTTTAGGAAATGCGGGTTTCAGCGCAGTATATAAATATAATATAGAAATATTGAGAAAATTATCAGATTTTCCATGAAAAAAGTAGGTAAAAGAGTAGAAAAAGTTATATGAAAGGAAGAAACTAGTAAAAATCACAGCAAAAAGTTGGTTGAAGATCAAAAACTTTCATAGTAGTTTAGGAATTGCGGGTTTCAGCGCAGTATATATATGTAGTATAAAAATATTGAGAAAATAATCAGATTTTCCATGAAAAAAGTAGGTAAAAGAGCAGAAAAAGTTGGTTAAAGATCAAAAACTTTCATAGTAGTTTAAGAAATGCGGGTTTCAGCGCAGTATATACATAAAAATAGCAGTATAATATAAAAATATTGAGAAAATAATCAGATTTTCCATGAAAAAAGTAGGTAAAGGAGCAGAAAAAGTTATATGAAAAGGAGAAACTAGTAAAAATGACAGGAAAAAGTTGGTTAAAGATTAAAAACTTTCATAGTAATTTAGGAAATGCGGGTTTCAGCGCAGTATATATATATATAATATAAAAATATTGAGAAAATAATCAGATTTTCCATGAAAAAAGTAGGTAAAAGAGCAGAAAAAGTTATATGAAAAGAAGAAACTAGTAAAAATCACAGGAAAAAGTTGGTTAAAGATCAAAAACTTTCATAGTAGTTCAGGAAATGCGGGTTTCAGCGCAGTATATAAATATAATATAAAAAATTTTGAGAAAATAATCAGATTTTCCATAAAAAATGTAGGTAAAAGAGCAGAAATAGTTATATGAAAAGAAGAAACTAGTAAAAATCACAAGAAAAAGTTAGTTAAAGATCAAAAACTTTCATAGTAGTTTAGGAAATGCGGGTTTCAGCGCAGTATATATAAAAAAAAATAGCAGTATAATATAAGAATATTGAGAAAATAATCAGATTTTCCATGAAAAATGTAGGTAAAAGAGCAGAAAAAGTTATATGAAAAGAAGAAACTAGTAAAAATCACAGGAAAAAGTTGGTTAAAGATCAAAAACTTTCATAGTAGTTTAGGAAATGCGGGTTTCAGCGCAGTATATATATGTAATACAAAAATATTGAGAAAATAATCAGATTTTCCATGAAAAAAGTAGGTAAAAGAGCAGAAAAAGTTATATGAAAAGAAGAAACTAGTAAAAATCACAGGAAAAAGTTGGCTAAAGATCAAAAACTTTCATAGTAGTTTAGGAAATGCGGGTTTCAGCGCAGTATACATACAAAAATAGCAGTGTAATATAAAAATATTGAGAAAATAATCAGATTTTCCATGAAAAAAGTAGGTAAAAGTGCAGAAAAAGTTATATGAAAAGAAGAAACTAGTAAGAATCACAGGAAATAGTTGGTAAAAGATCAAAAACTTTCATAGTAGTTCAGGAAATGCGGGTTTCAGCGCACTATGTATATAAAAATAGCAGTATAACATAAAAATATTAAGAAAATAATCAGATCTTCCATGAAAAAAGTAGGTAAAAGAGCAGAAAAAGTTATATGAAAAGAAGAAACTAGTAAAAATCACAGGAAAAAGTTGGTTAAAGATCAAAAACTTTCATAGTAGTTTAGGAAATGCGGGTTTCAGCGCAGTATATATATATGTAATATAAAAATATTGAGAAAATAATCAGACTTTGAATGAAAAAAGTAGGTAAAAGAGCAGAAAAAGTTATATGAAAAGAAGAAACTAGTAAAAATCACAGGAAAAAGTTGGTTAAAGATCAAAAACTTTCATAGTAGGTAAGAAAATGCGGGTTTCAGCGTAGTATATATATATATGTAATATAAAAATATTGAGAAAATAATCAGATTTTCCATGAAAAAAGTAGGTAAAAGAGCAGAAAAAGTTATATGAAAAGAGGAAACTAGTAAAAATCACAGGAAAAAGTTGGTTAAAGATCAAAAACTTTCATAGTAGTTTAGGAAATGCGGGTTTCAGCGCAGTATATAAATATAATATAGAAATATTGAGAAAATTATCAGATTTTCCATGAAAAAAGTAGGTAAAAGAGTAGAAAAAGTTATATGAAAGGAAGAAACTAGTAAAAATCACAGCAAAAAGTTGGTTAAAGATCAAAAACTTTCATAGTAGTTTAGGAATTGCGGGTTTCAGCGCAGTATATATATGTAGTATAAAAATATTGAGAAAATAATCAGATTTTCCATGAAAAAAGTAGGTAAAAGAGCAGAAAAAGTTGGTTAAAGATCAAAAACTTTCATAGTAGTTTAAGAAATGCGGGTTTCAGCGCAGTATATACATAAAAATAGCAGTATAATATAAAAATATTGAGAAAATAATCAGATTTTCCATGAAAAAAGTAGGTAAAGGAGCAGAAAAAGTTATATGAAAAGGAGAAACTAGTAAAAATGACAGGAAAAAGTTGGTTAAAGATTAAAAACTTTCATAGTAATTTAGGAAATGCGGGTTTCAGCGCAGTATATATATATATAATATAAAAATATTGAGAAAATAATCAGATTTTCCATGAAAAAAGTAGGTAAAAGAGCAGAAAAAGTTATATGAAAAGAAGAAACTAGTAAAAATCACAGGAAAAAGTTGGTTAAAGATCAAAAACTTTCATAGTAGTTCAGGAAATGCGGGTTTCAGCGCAGTATATAAATATAATATAAAAAATTTTGAGAAAATAATCAGATTTTCCATAAAAAATGTAGGTAAAAGAGCAGAAATAGTTATATGAAAAGAAGAAACTAGTAAAAATCACAAGAAAAAGTTAGTTAAAGATCAAAAACTTTCATAGTAGTTTAGGAAATGCGGGTTTCAGCGCAGTTTATATAAAAAAAATAGCAGTATAATATAAGAATATTGAGAAAATAATCAGATTTTCCATGAAAAATGTAGGTAAAAGAGCAGAAAAAGTTATATGAAAAGAAGAAACTAGTAAAAATCACAGGAAAAAGTTGGTTAAAGATCAAAAACTTTCATAGTAGTTTAGGAAATGCGGGTTTCAGCGCAGTATATATATGTAATCCAAAAATATTGAGAAAATAATCAGATTTTCCATGAAAAAAGTAGGTAAAAGAGCAGAAAAAGTTATATGAAAAGAAGAAACTAGTAAAAATCACAGGAAAAAGTTGGCTAAAGATCAAAAACTTTCATAGTAGTTTAGGAAATGCGGGTTTCAGCGCAGTATATATACAAAAATAGCAGTGTAATATAAAAATATTGAGAAAATAATCAGATTTTCCATGAAAAAAGTAGGTAAAAGTGCAGAAAAAGTTATATGAAAAGAAGAAACTAGTAAGAATCACAGGAAATAGTTGGTAAAAGATCAAAAACTTTCATAGTAGTTCAGGAAATGCGGGTTTCAGCGCACTATGTATATAAAAATAGCAGTATAACATAAAAATATTAAGAAAATAATCAGATTTTCCATGAAAAAAGTAGGTAAAAGAGCAGAAAAAGTTATATGAAAAGAAGAAACTAGTAAAAATCACAGGAAAAAGTTGGTTAAAGATCAAAAACTTTCATAGTAGTTTAGGAAATGCGGGTTTCA
The DNA here is from genome assembly GCA_916610145.1 of Eristalis arbustorum. Taxonomy (NCBI): domain Eukaryota; kingdom Metazoa; phylum Arthropoda; class Insecta; order Diptera; family Syrphidae; genus Eristalis; species Eristalis arbustorum. The sequence continues at coordinate 4,420 of CAKAIZ010000491.1, forward strand.
GCGCAGTATATATATATGTAATACAAAAATATTGAGAAAATAATCAGACTTTGAATGAAAAAAGTAGGTAAAAGAGCAGAAAAAGTTATATGAAAAGAAGAAACTAGTAAAAATCACAGGAAAAAGTTGGTTAAAGATCAAAAACTTTCATAGTAGGTAAGAAAATGCGGGTTTCAGCGTAGTATATATATATATGTAATATAAAAATATTGAGAAAATAATCAGATTTTCCATGAAAAAAGTAGGTAAAAGAGCAGAAAAAGTTATATGAAAAGAGGAAACTAGTAAAAATCACAGGAAAAAGTTGGTTAAAGATCAAAAACTTTCATAGTAGTTTAGGAAATGCGGGTTTCAGCTCAGTATATAAATATAATATAAAAATATTGAGAAAATTATCAGATTTTCCATGAAAAAAGTAGGTAAAAGAGCAGAAAAAGTTATATGAAAAGAAGAAACTAGTAAAAATCACAGGAAAAAGTTGGTTAAAGATCAAGAACTTTCATAGTAGTTTAGGAAATGCGGGTTTCAGCGCAGTATATATATATATAATACAAAAATATTGAGAAAATAATCAGACTTTGAATGGAAAAAGTAGGTAAAAGAGCAGAAAAAGTTATATGAAAAGATGAAACTAGTAAAAATCACAGGAAAAAGTTGGTTAAAGATCAAAAACTTTCATAGTAGTTTAGGAAATGCGGGTTTCAGCGCAGTATATATATAAAAATAGAAGTATAAAATTAAAAGAGCAGAAAAAGTTATATGAAAAGAAGAAACTAGTAAAAATCACAGGAAAAAGTTGGTTAAAGATCAAAAACTTTCATAGTAGTTTAGGAAATGCGGGTTTCAGCGCAGTATATAAATATAATATAAAAAATTTTGAGAAAATAATCAGATTTTCCATAAAAAATGTAGGTAAAAGAGCAGAAATAGTTATATGAAAAGAAGAAACTAGTAAAAATCACAAGAAAAAGTTAGTTAAAGATCAAAAACTTTCATAGTAGTTTAGGAAATGCGGGTTTCAGCGCAGTATATATAAAAAAATAGCAGTATAATATAAGAATATTGAGAAAATAATCAGATTTTCCATAAAAAATGTAGGTAAACGAGCAGAAAAAGTTATATGAAAAGAAGAAACTAGTAAAAATCACAGGAAAAAGTTGGTTAAAGCTCAAAAACTTTCATAGTAGCTTAGGAAATGCGGGTTTCAGCGCAGTATATATATATGTAATACAAAAATATTGAGAAAATAATCAGATTTTCCATGAAAAAAGTAGGTAAAAGAGCAGAAAAAGTTATATGAAAAGAAGAAACTAGTAAAAATCACAGGAAAAAGTTGGCTAAAGATCAAAAACTTTCATAGTAGTTTAGGAAATGCGGGTTTCAGCGCAGTATATATACAAAAATAGCAGTATAATATAAAAATATTGAGAAAATAATCAGATTTTCCATGAAAAAAGTAGGTAAAAGTGCAGAAAAAGTTATATGAAAAGAAGAAACTAGTAAAAATCACAGGAAATAGTTGGTAAAAGATCAAAAACTTTCATAGTAGTTCAGGAAATGCGGGTTTCGGCGCACTATATATATAAAAATAGCAGTATAACATAAAAATATTAAGAAAATAATCAGATTTTCCATGAAAAATGTAGGTAAAAGAGCAGAAAAAGTTATATGAAAAGAAGAAACTAGTAAAAATCACAGGAAAAAGTTGGTTAAAGATCAAAAACTTTCATAGTAGTTTAGGAAATGCGGGTTTCAGCGCAGTATATATATATGTAATATAAAAATATTGAGAAAATAATCAGATTTTCCATGAAAAAAGTAGGTAAAAGAGCAGAAAAAGTTATATGAAAAGAAGAAACTAGTAAAAATCACAGGAAAAAGTTGGTTAAAGATCAAAAACTTTCATAGCAGTTTAGGAAATGCGGGTTTCAGCGCAGTATATATATATGTAATATAAAAATATTGAGAAAATAATCAGACTTTGAATGAAAAAAGTAGGTAAAAGAGCAGAAAAAGTTATATGAAAAGAAGAAACTAGTAAAAATCACAGGAAAAAGTTGGTTAAAGATCAAAAACTTTCATAGTAGTTAAGGAAATGCGGGTTTCAGCGCAGTATATAAATATAATATAAAAATATTGAGAAAATTATCAGATTTTCCATGAAAAAAGTAGGTAAAAGAGCAGAAAAAGTTATATGAAAAGAAGAAACTAGTAAAAATCACAGGAAAAAGTTGGTTAAAGATCAAAAACTTTCATAGTAGCTTAGGAAATGCGGGTTTCAGCGCAGTATATATATATGTAATATAAAAATATTGAGAAAATAATCAGACTTTGAATGAAAAAAGTAGGTAAAAGAGCAGAAAAAGTTATATGAAAAGAAGAAACTAGTAAAAATCACAGGAAAAAGTTGGTTAAAGATCAAAAACTTTCATAGTAGTTAAGGAAATGCGGGTTTCAGCACAGTATATACATACAAATAGCAGTATAATATAAAAATATTGAGAAAATAATCAGATTTTCCATGAAAAAAGTAGGTAAAAGAGCAGAAAAAGTTATATGAAAAGAAGAAACTAGTAAAAATGACAGGAAAAAGTTGGCTAAAGATCAAAAACTTTCATAGTAGTTTAGGAAATGCGGGTTTCAGCGCAGTATATACATAAAAATAGCAGTATAATATAAAAATATTGAGAAAATAATCAGATTTTCCATGAAAAAAGTAGGTAAAAGAGCAGAAAAAGTTATATGAAAAGAAGAAACTAGTAAAAATCACAGGAAAAAGTTGGTTAAAGATCAAAAACTTTCATAGTAGTTTAGGAAATACGGGTTTCAGCTCAGTATATAAATATAATATAAAAATATTGAGAAAATTATCAGATTTTCCATGAAAAAAGTAGGTAAAAGAGCAGAAAAAGTTATATGAAAAGAAGAAACTATTAAAAATCACAGGAAAAAGTTGGCTAAAGATCAAAAACTTTCATAGTAGTTAAGGAAATGCGGGTTTCAGCGCAGTATATAAATATAATATAAAAATATTGAGAAAATTATCAGATTTTCCATGAAAAAAGTAGGTAAAAGAGCAGAAAAAGTTATATGAAAAGAAGAAACTAGTAAAAATCACAGGAAAAAGTTGGTTAAAGATCAAAAACTTTTATAGTAGTTCAGGAAATGCGGGTTTCAGCGCAGTATATATATATATAATATAAAAATATTGAGAAAATAATCAGATTTTCCATGAAAAAAGTAGGTAAAAGAGCAGAAAAAGTTATATGAAAAGAAGAAACTAGTAAAAATCACAGGAAAAAGTTGGTTAAAGATCAAGAACTTTCATAGTAGTTTAGGAAATGCGGGTTTCAGCGCAGTATATATATATATAATACAAAAATATTGAGAAAATAATCAGACTTTGAATGGAAAAAGTAGGTAAAAGAGCAGAGAAAGTTATATGAAAAGAAGAAACTAGTAAAAATCACAGGAAAAAGTTGGTTAAAGATCAAAAACTTTCATAGTAGTTTAGGAAATGCGGGTTTCAGCGCAGTATATATATAAAAATAGAAGTATAATATAAAAATATTGAGAAATTAATCAGATTTTCCATGAAAAAAGTAGGTAAAAGAGCAGAAAAAGTTATATGAAAAGAAGAAACTAGTAAAAATCACAGGAAAAAGTTGGTTAAAGATCAAAAACTTTCATAGTAGTTCAGGAAATGCGGGTTTCAGCGCAGTATATATATATATAATATAAAAATATTGAGAAAATAATCAGACTTTGAATGAAAAAAGTAGGTAAAAGAGCAGAAAAAGTTATATGAAAAGAAGAAACTAGTAAAAATCACAGGAAAAAGTCGGTTAAAGATCAAAAACTTTCATAGTAGTTCAGGAAATGCGGGTTTCAGCGCAGTATATATATATACAGGAAAAAGTTGGTTAAAGATCAAAAACTTTCATAGTAGTTCAGGAAATGCGGGTTTCAGCGCAGTATATATATATATAATATAAAAATATTGAGAAAATAATCAGACTTTGAATGAAAAAAGTAGGTAAAAGAGCAGAAAAAGTTATATGAAAAGAAGAAACTAGTAAAAATCACAGGAAAAAATTGGTTAAAGATCAAAAACTTTCATAGTAGTTAAGGAAATGCGGGTTTCAGCGCAGTATATATATATGTAATAAAAAAATATTGAGAAAATAATCAGATTTTCCATGAAAAAAGTAGGTAAAAGAGCAGAAAAAGTTATATGAAAAGAAGAAACTAGTAAAAATCACAGGAAAAAGTTGGTTAAAGATCAAGAACTTTCATAGTTGTTTAGGAAATGCGGGTTTCAGCGCAGTATATAAATATATAATACAAAAATATTGAGAAAATAATCAGACTTTGAATGGAAAAAGTAGGTAAAAGAGCAGAAAAAGTTATATGAAAAGAAGAAACTAGTAAAAATCACAGGAAAAAGTTGGTTAAAGATCAAAAACTTTCATAGTAGTTTAGGAAATGCGGGTTTCAGCGCAGTATATAAATATAATATAAAAAATTTTGAGAAAATAATCAGATTTTCCATAAAAAATGTAGGTAAAAGAGCAGAAATAGTTATATGAAAAGAAGAAACTAGTAAAAATCACAAGAAAAAGTTAGTTAAAGATCAAAAACTTTCATAGTAGTTTAGGAAATGCGGGTTTCAGCGCAGTATATATAAAAAAATAGCAGTATAATATAAGAATATTGAGAAAATAATCAGATTTTCCATAAAAAATGTAGGTAAAAGAGCAGAAAAAGTTATATGAAAAGAAGAAACTAGTAAAAATCACAGGAAAAAGTTGGTTAAAGATCAAAAACTTTCATAGTAGCTTAGGAAATGCGGGTTTCAGCGCAGTATATATATGTAATACAAAAATATTGAGAAAATAATCAGATTTTCCATGAAAAAAGTAGGTAAAAGAGCAGAAAAAGTTATATGAAAAGAAGAAACTAGTAAAAATCACAGGAAAAAGTTGGCTAAAGATCAAAAACTTTCATAGTAGTTTAGGAAATGCTGGTTTCAGCGCAGTATATATACAAAAATAGCAGTATAATATAAAAATATTGAGAAAATAATCAGATTTTCCATGAAAAAAGTAGGTAAAAGTGCAGAAAAAGTTATATGAAAAGAAGAAACTAGTAAAAATCACAGGAAATAGTTGGTAAAAGATCAAAAACTTTCATAGTAGTTCAGGAAATGCGGGTTTCAGCGCACTATATATATAAAAATAGCAGTATAACATAAAAATATTAAGAAAATAATCAGATTTTCCATGAAAAATGTAGGTAAAAGAGCAGAAAAAGTTATATGAAAAGAAGAAACTAGTAAAAATCACAGGAAAAAGTTGGTTAAAGATCAAAAACTTTCATAGTAGCTTAGGAAATGCGGGTTTCAGCGCAGTATATATATATGTAATATAAAAATATTGAGAAAATAATCAGATTTTCCATGAAAAAAGTAGGTAAAAGAGCAGAAAAAGTTATATGAAAAGAAGAAACTAGTAAAAATCACAGGAAAAAGTTGGTTAAAGATCAAAAACTTTCATAGTAGTTAAGGAAATGCGGGTTTCAGCGCAGTATATAAATATAATATAAAAATATTGAGAAAATTATCAGATTTTCCATGAAAAAAGTAGGTAAAAGAGCAGAAAAAGTTATATGAAAAGAAGAAACTAGTAAAAATCACAGGAAAAAGTTGGTTAAAGATCAAAAACTTTCATAGCAGTTTAGGAAATGCGGGTTTCAGCGCAGTATATATATATGTAATATAAAAATATTGAGAAAATAATCAGACTTTGAATGAAAAAAGTAGGTAAAAGAGCAGAAAAAGTTATATGAAAAGAAGAAACTAGTAAAAATCACAGGAAAAAGTTGGTTAAAGATCAAAAACTTTCATAGTAGTTAAGGAAATGCGGGTTTCAGCGCAGTATATAAATATAATATAAAAATATTGAGAAAATTATCAGATTTTCCATGAAAAAAGTAGGTAAAAGAGCAGAAAAAGTTATATGAAAAGAAGAAACTAGTAAAAATCACAGGAAAAAGTTGGTTAAAGATCAAAAACTTTCATAGTAGTTTAGGAAATGCGGGTTTCAGCGCAGTATATATGTATGTAATATAAAAATATTGAGAAAATAATCAGACTTTGAATGAAAAAAGTAGGTAAAAGAGCAGAAAAAGTTATATGAAAAGAAGAAACTAGTAAAAATCACAGGAAAAAGTTGGTTAAAGATCAAAAACTTTCATAGTAGTTAAGGAAATGCGGGTTTCAGCACAGTATATACATACAAATAGCAGTATAATATAAAAATATTGAGAAAATAATCAGATTTTCCATGAAAAAAGTAGGTAAAAGAGCAGAAAAAGTTATATGAAAAGAAGAAACTAGTAAAAATGACAGGAAAAAGTTGGCTAAAGATCAAAAACTTTCATAGTAGTTTAGGAAATGCGGGTTTCAGCGCAGTATATACATAAAAATAGCAGTATAATATAAAAATATTGAGAAAATAATCAGATTTTCCATGAAAAAAGTAGGTAAAAGAGCAGAAAAAGTTATATGAAAAGAAGAAACTAGTAAAAATCACAGGAAAAAGTTGGTTAAAGATCAAAAACTTTCATAGTAGTTTAGGAAATACGGGTTTCAGCTCAGTATATAAATATAATATAAAAATATTGAGAAAATTATCAGATTTTCCATGAAAAAAGTAGGTAAAAGAGCAGAAAAAGTTATATGAAAAGAAGAAACTAGTAAAAATCACAGGAAAAAGTTGGTTAAAGATCAAAAACTTTCATAGTAGTTTAAGAAATGCGGGTCTCAGCGCAGTATATATATATATAATATAAAAATAGTGAGAAAATAATCAGATTTTCCATGAAAAAAGTAGGTAAAAGAGCAGAAAAAGTTATATGAAAAGAAGAAACTAGTAAAAATCACAGGAAAAAGTTGGTTAAAGATCAAGAACTTTCATAGTAGTTTAGGAAATGCGGGTTTCAGCGCAGTATATATATATATAATACAAAAATATTGAGAAAATAATCAGACTTTGAATGGAAAAAGTAGGTAAAAGAGCAGAGAAAGTTATATGAAAAGAAGAAACTAGTAAAAATCACAGGAAAAAGTTGGTTAAAGATCAAAAACTTTCATAGTAGTTTAGGAAAAGCTGGTTTCAGCGCAGTATATATATAAAAATAGAAGTATAATATAAAAATATTGAGAAATTAATCAGATTTTCCATGAAAAAAGTAGGTAAAAGAGCAGAAAAAGTTATATGAAAAGAAGAAACTAGTAAAAATCACAGGAAATAGTTGGTTAAAGATCAAAAACTTTCATAGTAGTTCAGGAAATGCGGGTTTCAGCGCAGTATATATATATATAATATAAAAATATTGAGAAAATAATCAGACTTTGAATGAAAAAAGTAGGTAAAAGAGCAGAAAAAGTTATATGAAAAGAAGAAACTAGTAAAAATCACAGGAAAAAATTGGTTAAAGATCAAAAACTTTCATAGTAGTTAAGGAAATGCGGGTTTCAGCGCAGTATATATATATGTAATAAAAAAATATTGAGAAAATAATCAGATTTTCCATGAAAAAAGTAGGTAAAAGAGCAGAAAAAGTTATATGAAAAGAAGAAACTAGTAAAAATTACAGGAAAAAGTTGGTTAAAGATCAAAAACTTTCATAGTAGTTTAGGAAATGCGGGTTTCAGCGCAGTATATACATAAAAATAGCAGTATAATATAAAAATATTGAGAAAATAATCAGATTTTCCATGAAAAAAGTAGGTAAAAGAGCAGAAAAAGTTATATGAAAAGAAGAAACTATTAAAACTCACAGGAAAAAGTTGGCTAAAGATCAAAAACTTTCATAGTAGTTAAGGAAATGCGGGTTTCAGCGCAGTATATAAATATAATATAAAAATATTGAGAAAATTATCAGATTTTCCATGAAAAAAGTAGGTAAAAGAGCAGAAAAAGTTATATGAAAAGAAGAAACTAGTAAAAATCACAGGAAAAAGTTGGTTAAAGATCAAAAACTTTTATAGTAGTTCAGGAAATGCGGGTTTCAGCGCAGTATATATATATATAATATAAAAATATTGAGAAAATAATCAGATTTTCCATGAAAAAAGTAGGTAAAAGAGCAGAAAAAGTTATATGAAAAGAAGAAACTAGTAAAAATCACAGGAAAAAGTTGGTTAAAGATCAAAAACTTTCATACTAGTTACGGAAATGCGGGTTTCAGCGCAGTATATAATTATTATATTAAAATATTGAGAAAATTATCAGATTTTCCATGAAATAGTAGGTAAAAGAGCAGAAAAAGTTATATGAAAAGAAGAAACTAGTAAAAATCACAGGAAAAAGTTGGTTAAAGATCAAAAACTATCATAGTAGTTTAGGAAATGCGGGTTTCAGCGCAGTATATACATAAAAATAGCAGTATAATATAAAAATATTGAGAAATTAATCAGATTTTCCATGAAAAAAGTAGGTAAAAGAGCAGAAAAAGTTATATGAAAAGAAGAAACTAGTAAAAATCACAGGAAAAAGTTGGTTAAAGATCAAAAACTTTCATAGTAGTTCAGGAAATGCGGGTTTCAGCGCAGTATATATATATATAATATAAAAATATTGAGAAAATAATCAGACCTTGAATGAAAAAAGTAGGTAAAAGAGCAGAAAAAGTTATATGAAAAGAAGAAACTAGTAAAAATCACAGGAAAAAGTTGGTAAAAGATCAAAAACTTTCATAGTAGTTTAGGAAATGCGGGTTTCAGCGCAGTATATACATAAAAATAGCAGTATAATATAAAAATATTGAGAAAATAATCAGATTTTCCATGAAAAAAGTAGGTAAAAGAGCAGAAAAAGTTATATGAAAAGAAGAAACTAGTAAAAATCACAGGAAAAAGTTGGTTAAAGATCAAAAACTTTCATAGTAGTTAAGGAAATGCGGGTTTCAGCGCAGTATATAAATATAATATAAAAATATTGAGAAAATGGTCAGATTTTTTATGAAAAAAGTAGGTAAAAGAGCAGAAAAAGTTATATGAAAAGAAGAAACTACTAAAAATCACAAGAAAAAGTTGGTTAAAGATCAAAAACTTTCATAGTAGTTTAGGAAATGCGGGTTTTCGGCGCAGTATATATATATATATATAATATAAAAATAGTGAGAAAATAATCAGATTTTCAATGAAAAAAGTAGGTAAAAGAGCAGAAAAAGTTATATGAAAAGAAGAAACTAGTAAAAATCACAGGAAAAAGTTGGTTAAAGATCAAAAACTTTCATACTAGTTACGGAAATGCGGGTTTCAGCGCAGTATATAATTATTATATTAAAATATTGAGAAAATTATCAGATTTTCCATGAAATAGTAGGTAAAAGAGCAGAAAAAGTTATATGAAAAGAAGAAACTAGTAAAAATCACAGGAAAAAGTTGGTTAAAGATCAAAAACTTTCATAGTAGTTTAGGAAATGCGGGTTTCAGCGCAGTATATACATAAAAATAGCAGTATAATATAAAAATATTGAGAAATTAATCAGATTTTCCATGAAAAAAGTAGGTAAAAGAGCAGAAAAAGTTATATGAAAAGAAGAACCTAGTAAAAATCACAGGAAAAAGTTGGTTAAAGATCAAAAACTTTCATAGTAGTTCAGGAAATGCGGGTTTCAGCGCAGTGTATATATATATAATATAAAAATATTGAGAAAATAATCAGACTTTGAATGAAAAAAGTAGGTAAAAGAGCAGAAAAAGTTATATGAAAAGAAGAAACTAGTAAAAATCACAGGAAAAAGTTGGTTAAAGATCAAAAACTTTCATAGTAGTTTAGGAAATGCGGGTTTTCGGCGCAGTATATATATATATATATATAATATAAAAATAGTGAGAAAATAATCAGATTTTCCATGAAAAAAGTAGGTAAAAGAGCAGAAAAAGTTATATGAAAAGAAGAAACTAGTAAAAATCACAGGAAAAAGTTGGTTAAAGATCAAAAACTTACATACTAGTTACGGAAATGCGGGTTTCAGCGCAGTATATAACTATTATATTAAAATATTGAGAAAATTATCATATTTTCCATGAAAAAAGTAGGTAAAAGAGCAGAAAAAGTTATATGAAAAGAAGAAACTAGTAAAAATCACAGGAAAAAGTTGGTTAAAGATCAAAAACTTTCATAGTAGTTTAGGAAATGCGGGTTTCAGCGAGTATATATATATGTAATATAAACATATAAAGAAAATAATCAGATTTTCCATGAAAAAAGTAGGTAAAAGAGCAGAAAAAGTTATATGAAAAGAAGAAACTAGTAAAAATCACAGGAAAAAGTTGGTTAAAGATCAAAAACTTTCATAGTAGTTTAGGAAATGCGGGTTTCAGCGCAGTATATACATAAAAATAGCAGTATAATAAAAATATTGATAAATTAATCAGATTTTCCATGAAAAAAGTAGGTAAAAGAGCAGAAAAAGTTATATGAAAAGATGAAACTAGTTAAAATCACACGAAAAAGTTGGTTAAAGATCAAAAACTTTCATAGTAGTTCAGGAAATGCGGATTTCAGCGCAGTATATATATATATAATATAAAAATATTGAGAAAATAATCAGACTTTGAATGAAAAAAGTAGGTAAAAGAGCAGAAAAAGTTATACGAAAAGAAGAAACTAGTAAAAATCACAGGAAAAAGTTGGTTAAAGATCAAAAACTTTCATAGTAGTTCAGGAATTCGGGTTTCAGCGCAGTATATATATATATAATATAAAAATATTGAGAAAATAATCAGACTTTGAATGAAAAAAGTAGGTAAAAGAGCAGAAAAAGTTATATGAAAAGAAGAAACTAGTAAAAATCACAGGAAAAAGTTGGTTAAAGATCAAAAACTTTCATAGTAGTTCAGGAAATGCGGGTTTCAGCGCAGTATATATATATATAATATAAAAATATTGAGAAAATAATCAGACTTTGAATGAAAAAAGTAGGTAAAAGAGCAGAAAAAGTTATATGAAAAGAAGAAACTAGTAAAAATCACAGGAAAAAGTTGGTAAAAGATCAAAAACTTTCACAGTAGTTTAGGAAATGCGGGTTTCAGCGCAGTATATACATAAAAATAGCAGTATAATATAAAAATATTGAGAAAATAATCAGATTTTCCATGAAAAAAGTAGGTAAAAGAGCAGAAAAAGTTATATGAAAAGAAGAAACTAGTAAAAAATCACAGGAAAAAGTTGGTTAAAGATCAAAAACTTTCATAGTAGTTCAGGAAATGCGGGTTTCAGCGCAGTATATATATATATAATATAAAAATATTGAGAAAATAATCCGACTTTGAATGAAAAAAGTAGGTAAAAGAGCAGAAAAAGTTATATGAAAAGAAGAAACTAGTAAAAATCACAGGAAAAAGTTGGTTAAAGATCAAAAACTTTCATAGTAGTTCAGGAAATGCGGGTTTCAGCGCAGTATATATATATATAATATAAAAATATTGAGAAAATAATCAGACTTTGAATGAAAAAAGTAGGTAAAAGAGCAGAAAAAGTTATATGAAAAGAAGAAACTAGTAAAAATCACAGGAAAAAGTTGGTAAAAGATCAAAAACTTTCACAGTAGCTTTAGGAAATGCGGGTTTCAGCGCAGTATTTACATAAAAATAGCAGTATAATATAAAAATATTGAGAAAATAATCAGATTTTCCATGAAAAAAGTAGGTAAAAGAGCAGAAAAAGTTATATGAAAAGAAGAAACTAGTAAAAATCACAGGAAAAAGTTGGCTAAAGATTAAAAACTTTCATAGTTGTTTAGGAAATGCGGGTTTCAGCGCAGTATATATATATAATATATAAATATTGGGAAAATAATCAGATTTTCCATGAAAAAAGTAGGTAAAAGAGCAGAAAAAGTTATATGAAAAGAAGAAACTAGTAAAAATCACACGAAAAAGTTGGTTAAAGATCAAAAACTTTCATAGTAGTTTAGGAAATGCGGGTTTCAGCGCAGTATATATATATGTAATATAAAAATATTGAGAAAATAATCAGATATTCCATGAAAAATGTAGGTAAAAGAGCAGAGAAAGTAATATGAAAAGAAGAAAAAAATGTAGGTAAAAGAGCAGAGAAAGTAATATGAAAAGAAGAAACTAGTAAAAAGGACAGGAAAAAGTTGGTTAAAGATCAAAAACTTTCATAGTAGTTTAGGAAATGCGGGTTTCAGCGCAGTATATACATAGAAATAGCAGTATAATATAAAAATATTGAGAAAATAATCAGACTTTGAATGAAAAAAGTAGGTAAAGGAGCAGAAAAAGTTATATAAAAAGAAGAAACTAGTAAAAATCACAGGAAAAAGTTGGTTAAAGATCAAAAACTTTCATAGTAGTTAAGGAAATGCGGGTTTCAGCGCAGTATATAAATATAATATAAAAATATTGAGAAAATAATCAGATTTTCCATGAAAAAAGTAGGTAAAAGAGCAGAAAAAGTTATATGAAAAGAAGAAACTAGTAAAAATCACAGGAATAAGTTGGTTAAAGATCCAAAACTTTCGTAGTAGTTTAGGAAATGCGGGTTTCAGCGCAGTATATATATATATGTAATATAAAAATATTGAGAAAATAATCAGATTTTCCATGAAAAATGTAGGTAAAGGAGCAGAAATAGTTATATGAAAAGAAGAAACTAGTAAAAATCACAGGAAAAAGTTGGTTAAAGATCAAAAATTTTCATAGTAGTTTAGGAAATGCGGGTTTCAGCGCAGTATATATACAAAAAAAGCAGTATAATATAAAAATATTGAGAAAATAATCAGATTTTCCATGAAAAAAGTAGGTAAAAGGGCAGAAAAAGTTATATGAAAAGAAGAAACTAGTAAGAATCACAGGAAAAAGTTGGTAAATGATCAAAAACTTTCATAGTAGTTCAGGAAATGCGGTTTTCAGCGCACTATATATATAAAAATAGCAGTATAACATAAAAATATTGAGAAAATAATCAGATTTTCCATGAAAAATGTAGGTAAAAGAGCAGAAAAAGTTATATGAAAAGAAGAAACTAGTAAAAATCACAGGAAAAAAGTTGGTTAAAGATCAAAAACTTTCATAGTAGTTTAGGAAATGCGGGTTTCAGCGCAGTATATACATAAAAATAGCAGTATAATATAAAAATATTGAGAAAATAATCAGATTTTACATGAAAAAAGTAGGTAAAAGAGCAGAAAAAGTTATATGAAAAGAAGAAACTAGTAAAAATCACAGGAAAAAGTTGGTTAAAGATCAAAAACTTTCATAGTAGTTAAGGAAATGCGGGTTTCAGCGCAGTATATAAATATAATATAAAAATATTGAGAAAATTATCAGATTTTCATGAAAAAAGTAGGTAAAAGAGCAGAAAAAGTTATATGAAAAGAAGAAACTAGTAAAATCACAGGAAAAAGTTGGTTAAAGATCAAAAACTTTCATAGTAGTTTAGGAAATGCGGGTTTCAGCGCAGTATATATATATATGTAATATAAAAATATTGAGAAAATAATCAGACTTTGAATGAAAAAAGTAGGTAAAAGAGCAGAAAAAGTTATATGAAAAGAAGAAACTAGTAAAAATCACAGGAAAAAGTTGGTTAAAGATCAAAAACTTTCATAGTAGTTAAGGAAATGCGGGTTTCAGCGCAGTATATATATAATTAATATAAAAATATTGAGAAAATAATCAGATTTTCCATGAAAAAAGTAGGTAAAAGAGCAGAAAAAGTTATATGAAAAGAAGAAACTAGTAAATATGACAGGAAAAAGTTGGTTAAAGATCAAAAACTTTCATAGTAGTTTAGGAAATGCGGGTTTCAGCGCAGTATATACATAAAAATAGCAGTATAATATAAGAGTATTGAGAAAATAATCAGATTTTCCATGAAAAAAGTAGGTAAAAGAGCAGAAAAAGTTATATGAAAAGAAGAAACTAGTAAAAATCACAGGAAAAAGTTGGTTAAAGATCAAAAACTTTCATAGTAGTTCAGGAAATGCGGGTTAAAGTATAATATAAAAATAATAAATAATAAATAAAAATATTGAGAAAATAATCAGACTTTGAATGAAAAAAGTAGGTAAAAGAGCAGAAAAAGTTATATGAAAAGAAGAAACTAGTAAAAATCACAGGAAAAAGTTGGTAAAAGATCAAAAACTTTCATAGTAGTTCAGGAAATGCGGTTTTCAGCGCACTATATATATAAAAATAGCAGTATAACATAAAAATATTGAGAAAATAATCAGATTTTCCATGAAAAATGTAGGTAAAAGAGCAGAAAAAGTTATATGAAAAGAAGAAACTAGTAAAAATCACAGGAAAAAGTTGGTTAAAGATCAAAAACTTTCATAGTAGTTTAGGAAATGCGGGTTTCAGCGCAGTATATACATAAAAATAGCAGTATAATATAAAAATATTGAGAAAATAATCAGATTTTACATGAAAAAAGTAGGTAAAAGAGCAGAAAAAGTTATATGAAAAGAAGAAACTAGTAAAAATCACAGGAAAAAGTTGGTTAAAGATCAAAAACTTTCATAGTAGTTAAGGAAATGCGGGTTTCAGCGCAGTATATAAATATAATATAAAAATATTGAGAAAATTATCAAATTTTCCATGAAAAAAGTAGGTAAAAGAGCAGAAAAAGTTATATGAAAAGAAGAAACTAGTAAAAATCACAGGAAAAAGTTGGTTAAAGATCAAAAACTTTCATAGTAGTTTAGGAAATGCGGGTTTCAGCGCAGTATATATATATGTAATATAAAAATATTGAGAAAATAATCAGACTTTGAATGAAAAAGTAGGTAAAAGAGCAGAAAAAGTTATATGAAAAGAAGAAACTAGTAAAAATCACAGGAAAAAGTTGGTTAAAGATTAAAAACTTTCATAGTAGTTAAGGAAATGCGGGTTTCAGCGCAGTATATATATAATTAATATAAAAATATTGAGAAAATAATCAGATTTTCCATGAAAAAAGTAGGTAAAAGAGCAGAAAAAGTTATATGAAAAGAAGAAACTAGTAAAAATGACAGGAAAAAGTTGGTTTAAAGATCAAAAACTTTCATAGTAGTTTAGGAAATGCGGGTTTCAGCCGCAGTATATACATAAAAATAGCAGTATAATATAAGAGTATTGAGAAAATAATCAGATTTTCCATGAAAAAAGTAGGTAAAAGAGCAGAAAAAGTTATATGAAAAGAAGAAACTAGTAAAAATCACAGGAAAAAGTTGGTTAAAGATCAAAAACTTTCATAGTAGTTCAGGAAATGCGGGTTTCAGCGCAGTATATATATATATAATATAAAAATATTGAGAAAATAATCAGACTTTGAATGAAAAAAGTAGGTAAAAGAGCAGAAAAAGTTATATGAAAAGAAGAAACTAGTAAAAATCACAGGAAAAAGTTGGTTCAAGATCAAAAACTTTCATAGTAGTTTAGGAAATGCGGGTTTCAGCGCAGTATATATATAAAAATAGCAGTATAATATAAAAATATTGAGAAATTAATCAGATTTTCCATGAAAAAAGTAGGTAAAAGAGCAGAAAAAGTTATATGAAAAGAAGAAACTAGTAAAAATCACAGGAAAAAGTTGGTTTAAGATCAAAAACTTTTATAGTAGTTCAGGAAATGCGGGTTTCAGCGCAGTATATATACATATATTATAAAAATATTGAGAAAATAATCAGACTTTGAATAAAAAAGGTAGGTAAAAGAGCAGAAAAAGTTATATGAAAAGAAGAAACTAGTAAAAATCACAGGAAAAAGTTGGTTAAAGATCAAAAACTTTCATAGTAGTTTAGGAAATGCGGGTTTCAGCGCAGTATATATATAAAAATAGCAGTATAATATAAAAATATTGAGAAATTAATCAGATTTTCCATGAAAAAAGTAGGTAAAAGAGCAGAAAAAGTTATATGAAAAGAAGAAACTAGTAAAAATCACAGGAAAAAGTTGGTTAAAGATCAAAAACTTTTATAGTAGTTCAGGAAATGCGGGTTTCAGCGCAGTATATATACATATATTATAAAAATATTGAGAAAATAATCACACTTTGAATAAAAAAGGTAGGTAAAAGAGCAGAAAAAGTTATATGAAAAGAAGAAACTAGTAAAAATCACAGGAAAAAGTTGGTTAAAGATCAAAAACGTTCATAGTAGTTAAGGAAATGCGGGTTTCAGCGCAGTATATATATATGTAATATAAAAATATTGAGAAAATAATCAGATTTTCCATGAAAAAATTAGGTAAAAGAGCAGAAAAAGTTATATGAAAAGAAGAAACTAGTAAAAATCACAGGAAAAAGTTGGTTAAAGATCAAAAACTTTCATAGTAGTTTAGGAAATGCGGGTTTCAGCGCAGTATATATGTATGTAATATAAAAATATTGAGAAAATAATCAGATTTTCCATGAAAAAAGTAGGTAAAAGAGCAGAAAAAGTTATATGAAAAGAAGAAACTAGTAAAAATGACAGGAAAAAGTTGGTTAAAGATTAAAAACTTTCATAGTAGTTTAGAAAATGCGGGTTTCAGCGCAGTATATATATATATAATATAAAAATATTGAGAAATTAATCAGATTTTCCATGAAAATTGTAGGTAAAAGAGCAGAAAAAGTTATATGAAAAGAAGAAACTAGTAAAAATCACAGGAAAAAGTTGGTTAAAGATCAAAAACTTTCATAGTAGTTTAGGAAATGCGGGTTTCAGCGCAGTATATATATAAAAAATAGCAGTATTATATAAAAATATTGAGAAATTAGTCAGATTTTCCATGAAAAAAGTAGGTAAAAGAGCTGAAAAAGTTATATGAAAAGAAGAAACTAGTAAAAATCACAGGAAAAAGTTGGTTAAAGATCAAAAACTTTCATAGTAGTTTAGGAAATGCGGGTTTCAGCGCAGTATATACATAAAAATAGCAGTATAATATAAAAATATTGAGAAAATAATCAGATTTTCCATGAAAAAAGTAGGTAAAAGAGCAGAAAAAGTTATATGAAAAGAAGAAACTAGTAAAAATCACAGGAAAAAGTTGGTTAAAGATCAAAAACTTTCATAGTAGTTTAGGAAATGCGGGTTTCAGCGCAGTATATACATAAAAATAGCAGTATAATATAAAAATATTGAGAAATTAATCAGATTTTCCATGAAAAAAGTAGGTAAAAGAGCAGAAAAAGTTATATGAAAAGAAGAAACTAGTAAAAATGACAGGAAAAAGTTGGTTAAAGATCAAAAACTTTCATAGTAGTTAAGGAAATGCGGGTTTCAGCGCAGTATATATATATATGTAATATAAAAATATTGAGAAAATAATCAGATTTTCCATGAAAAAATTAGGTAAAAGAGCAGAAAATGTTATATGAAAAGAAGAAACTAGTAAAAATCACAGGAAAAAGTTGGTTAAAGATCAAAAACTTTCATAGTAGTTTAGGAAATGCGGGTTTCAGCGCAGTATATATGTATGTAATATAAAAATATTGAGAAAATAATCAGATTTTCCATGAAAAAAAGTAGGTAAAAGAGCAGAAAAAGTTATATGAAAAGAAGAAACTAGTAAAAATGACAGGAAAAAGTTGGTTAAAGATTAAAAACTTTCATAGTAGTTTAGGAAATGCGGGTTTCAGCGCAGTATATATATATATAATATAAAAATATTGAGAAATTAATCAGATTTTCCATGAAAACTGTAGGTAAAAGAGCAGAAAAAGTTATATGAAAAGAAGAAACTAGTAAAAATCACAGGAAAAAGTTGGTTAAAGATCAAAAACTTTCATAGTAGTTTAGGAAATGCGGGGTTTCAGCGCAGTAGTATATAAAAAATAGCAGTATTATATAAAAATATTGAGTAATTAGTCAGATTTTCCATGAAAAAAGTAGGTAAAAAGAGCAGAAAAAGTTATATGAAAAGAAGAAACTAGTAAAAATCACAGGAAAAAGTTGGTTAAAGATCAAAAACTTTCATAGTAGTTTAGGAAATGCGGGTTTCAGCGCAGTATATACATAAAAATAGCAGTATAATATAAAAATATTGAGAAAATAATCAGATTTTCCATGAAAAAAGTAGGTAAAATAGCAGAAAAAGTTATATGAAAAGAAGAAACTAGTAAAAATCACAGGAAAAAGTTGGTTAAAGATCAAAAACTTTCATAGTAGTTTGGGAAATGCGGGTTTCAGCGCAGTATATATACAAAAATAGCAGTATAATATAAAAATATTGAGTTTTAGGAAATGCGGGTTTCAGCGCAGTATATACATAAAAATAGCAGTATAATATAAAAATATTGAGAAAATAATCAGATTTTCCATGAAAAAAGTAGGTAAAAGAGCAGAAAAGTTATATGAAAAGAAGAAACTAGTAAAAATCACAGGAAAAAGTTGGTTTAAAGATCAAAAACTTTCATAGTAGTTTGGGAAATGCGGGTTTCAGCGCAGTATATATACAAAAATAGCAGTATAATATAAAAAAATTGAGAAATTAATCAGATTTTCCATGAAAATTGTAGGTAAAAGAGCAGAAAAAGTTATATGAAAAGAAGAAACTAGTAAAAATCACAGGAAAAAGTTGGTTAAAGATCAAAAACTTTCATAGTAGTTTAGGAAATGCGGGTTTCAGCGCAGTATATACATAAAAATAGCAGTATAATATAAAAATATTGAGAAAATAATCAGATTTTCCATGAAAAAAGTAGGTAAAAGAGCAGAAAAAGTTATATGAAAAGAAGAAACTATTAAAAATCACAGGAAAAAGTTGGCTAAAGATCAAAAACTTTCATAGTAGTTAAGGAAATGCGGGTTTCAGCGCAGTATATAAATATAATATAAAAATATTGAGAAAATTATCAGATTTTCCATGAAAAAAGTAGGTAAAAGAGCAGAAAAAGTTATATGAAAAGAAGAAACTAGTAAAAATCACAGGAAAAAGTTGGTTAAAGATCAAAAAACTTTCATAGTAGTTCAGGAAAATGCGGGTTTCAGCGCAGTATATATATATATAATATAAAAATATTGAGAAAATAATCAGATTTTCCATGAAAAAAGTAGGTAAAAGAGCAGAAAAAGTTATATGAAAAAAAAGAAACTAGTAAAAATCACAGGAAAAAGTTGGTTTAAAGATCAAAAACTTTCATACTAGTTACGGAAATGCGGGTTTCAGCGCAGTATATAATTATTATATTAAAATATTGAGAAAATTATCAGATTTTCCATGAAATAGTAGGTAAAAGAGCAGAAAAAGTTATATGAAAAGAAGAAACTAGTAAAAATCACAGGAAAAAGTTGGTTAAAGATCAAAAACTTTCATAGTAGTTTAGGAAATGCGGGTTTCAGCGCAGTATATACATAAAAATAGCAGTATAATATAAAAATATTGAGAAATTAATCAGATTTTCCATGAAAAAAGTAGGTAAAAGAGCAGAAAAAGTTATATGAAAAGAAGAACCTAGTAAAAATCACAGGAAAAAGTTGGTTAAAGATCAAAAACTTTCATAGTAGTTCAGGAAATGCGGGTTTCAGCGCAGTGTATATATATATAATATAAAAATATTGAGAAAATAATCAGACTTTGAATGAAAAAAGTAGGTAAAAGAGCAGAAAAAGTTATATGAAAAGAAGAAACTAGTAAAAATCACAGGAAAAAGTTGGTTAAAGATCAAAAACTTTCATAGTAGTTCAGGAAATGCGGGTTTCAGCGCAGTATATATATATATATAATATAAAAATATTGAGAAAATAATCAGACTTTGAATGAAAAAAGTAGGTAAAAGAGCAGAAAAAGTTATATGAAAAGAAGAAACTAGTAAAAATCACAGGAAAAAGTTGGTAAAAGATCAAAAACTTTCATAGTAGTTTAGGAAATGCGGGTTTCAGCGCAGTATATACATAAAAATAGCAGTATAATATAAAAATATTGAGAAAATAATCAGATTTTCCATGAAAAAAGTAGGTAAAAGAGCAGAAAAAGTTATATGAAAAGAAGAAACTAGTAAAAATCACAGGAAAAAGTTGGTTAAAGATCAAAAACTTTCATAGTAGTTAAGGAAATGCGGGTTTCAGCGCAGTATATAAATATAATATAAAAATATTGAGAAAATGGTCAGATTTTTTATGAAAAAAGTAGGTAAAAGAGCAGAAAAAGTTATATGAAAAGAAGAAACTACTAAAAATCACAAGAAAAAGTTGGTTAAAGATCAAAAACCTTCATAGTAGTTTAGGAAATGCGGGTTTTCGGCGCAGTATATATATATATATAATATAAAAATAGTGAGAAAATAATCAGATTTTCCATGAAAAAAGTAGGTAAAAGAGCAGAAAAAGTTATATGAAAAGAAGAAACTAGTAAAAATCACAGGAAAAAGTTGGTTAAAGATCAAAAACTTACATACTAGTTACGGAAATGCGGGTTTCAGCGCAGTATATAAATATTTTATTAAAATATTGAGAAAATTATCATATTTTCCATGAAAAAAGTAGGTAAAAGAGCAGAAAAAGTTATATGAAAAGAAGAAACTAGTAAAAATCACAGGAAAAAGTTGGTTAAAGATCAAAAACTTTCATAGTAGTTTAGGAAATGCGGGTTTCAGCGGGTATATATATATGTAATATAAAAATATAAAGAAAATAATCAGATTTTCCATGAAAAAAGTAGGTAAAAGAGCAGAAAAAGTTATATGAAAAGAAGAAACTAGTAAAAATCACAGGAAAAAGTTGGTTAAAGATCAAAAACTTTCATAGTAGTTTAGGAAATGCGGGTTTCAGCGCAGTATATACATAAAAATAGCAGTATAATAAAAATATTGAGAAATTAATCAGATTTTCCATGAAAAAAGTAGGTAAAAGAGCAGAAAAAGTTATATGAAAAGATGAAACTAGTTAAAATCACACGAAAAAGTTGGTTAAAGATCAAAAACTTTCATAGTAGTTCAGGAAATGCGGGTTTCAGCGCAGTATATATATATATAATATAAAAATATTGAGAAAATAATCAGACTTTGAATGAAAAAAGTAGGTAAAAGAGCAGAAAAAGTTATACGAAAAGAAGAAACTAGTAAAAATCACAGGAAAAAGTTGGTTAAAGATCAAAAACTTTCATAGTAGTTCAGGAAATGCGGGTTTCAGCGCAGTATATATATATATAATATAAAAATATTGAGAAAATAATCAGATTTTCCATGAAAAAAGTAGGTAAAAGAGCAGAAAAAGTTATATGAAAAGAAGAAACTAGTAAAAATCACAGGAAAAAGTTGGTTAAAGATCAAAAACTTTCATAGTAGTTCAGGAAATGCGGGTTTCAGCGCAGTATATATATATATAATATAAAAATATTGAGAAAATAATCAGACTTTGAATGAAAAAAGTAGGTAAAAGAGCAGAAAAAGTTATATGAAAAGAAGAAACTAGTAAAAATCACAGGAAAAAGTTGGTAAAAGATCAAAAACTTTCACAGTAGTTTAGGAAATGCGGGTTTCAGCGCAGTATATACATAAAAATAGCAGTATAATATAAAAATATTGAGAAAATAATCAGATTTTCCATGAAAAAAGTAGGTAAAAGAGCAGAAAAAGTTATATGAATAGAAGAAACTAGTAAAAATCACAGGAAAAAGTTGGTTAAAGATCAAAAACTTTCATAGTAGTTCAGGAAATGCGGGTTTCAGCGCAGTATATATATATATAATATAAAAATATTGAGAAAATAATCCGACTTTGAATGAAAAAAGTAGGTAAAAGAGCAGAAAAAGTTATATGAAAAGAAGAAACTAGTAAAAATCACAGGAAAAAGTTGGTTAAAGATCAAAAACTTTCATAGTAGTTCAGGAAATGCTGGTTTCAGCGAAGTATATATATATATATAACATAAAAATATTGAGAAAATAATCAGACTTTGAATGAAAAAAGTAGGTAAAAGAGCAGAAAAAGTTATATGAAAAGAAGAAACTAGTAAAAATCACAGGAAATAGTTGGTAAAAGATCAAAAACTTTCATAGTAGTTCAGGAAATGCGGGTTTCAGCGCACTATATATATAAAAATAGCAGTAGAACATAAAAATATTGAGAAAATAATCAGATTTTCCATGAAAAAAGTAGGTAAAAGAGCAGAAAAAGTTATATGAAAAGAAGAAACTAGTAAAAATGACAGGAAAAAGTTGGCTAAAGATTAAAAACTTTCATAGTTGTTTAGGAAATGCGGGTTTCAGCGCAGTATATATATATAATATATAAATATTGGGAAAATAATCAGATTTTCCATGAAAAAAGTAGGTAAAAGAGCAGAAAAAGTTATATGAAAAGAAGAAACTAGTAAAAATCACACGAAAAAGTTGGTTAAAGATCAAAAACTTTCATAGTAGTTTAGGAAATGCGGGTTTCAGCGCAGTATATATATATGTAATATAAAAATATTGAGAAAATAATCAGATTTTCCATGAAAAATGTAGGTAAAAGAGCAGAGAAAGTAATATGAAAAGAAGAAACTAGTAAAAAGGACAGGAAAAAGTTGGTTAAAGATCAAAAACTTTCATAGTAGTTTAGGAAATGCGGGTTTCAGCGCAGTATATACATAAAAATAGCAGTATAATATAAAAATATTGAGAAAATAATCAGACTTTGAATGAAAAAAGTAGGTAAAGGAGCAGAAAAAGTTATATAAAAAGAAGAAACTAGTAAAAATCACAGGAAAAAGTTGGTTAAAGATCAAAAACTTTCATAGTAGTTAAGGAAATGCGGGTTTCAGCGCAGTATATAAATATAATATAAAAATATTGAGAAAATAATCAGATTTTCCATGAAAAAAGTAGGTAAAAGAGCAGAAAAAGTTATATGAAAAGAAGAAACTAGTAAAAATCACAGGAATAAGTTGGTTAAAGATCCAAAACTTTCGTAGTAGTTTAGGAAATGCGGGTTTCAGCGCAGTATATATATATATGTAATATAAAAATATTGAGAAAATAATCAGATTTTCCATGAAAAATGTAGGT
The DNA here is from genome assembly GCA_916610145.1 of Eristalis arbustorum. Lineage (NCBI taxonomy): Eukaryota > Metazoa > Arthropoda > Insecta > Diptera > Syrphidae > Eristalis > Eristalis arbustorum. The sequence goes on from CAKAIZ010000491.1 coordinate 27,413, forward strand.
AAAGGAGCAGAAATAGTTATATGAAAAGAAGAAACTAGTAAAAATCACAGGAAAAAGTTTGTTAAAGATCAAAAATTTTCATAGTAGTTTAGGAAATGCGGGTTTCAGCGCAGTATATATACAAAAATAGCAGTATAATATAAAAATATTGAGAAAATAATCAGATTTTCCATGAAAAAAGTAGGTAAAAGGGCAGAAAAAGTTATATGAAAAGAAGAAACTAGTAAGAATCACAGGAAAAAGTTGGTAAAAGATCAAAAACTTTCATAGTAGTTCAGGAAATGCGGTTTTCAGCGCACTATATATATAAAAATAGCAGTATAACATAAAAATATTGAGAAAATAATCAGATTTTCCATGAAAAATGTAGGTAAAAGAGCAGAAAAAGTTATATGAAAAGAAGAAACTAGTAAAAATCACAGGAAAAAGTTGGTTAAAGATCAAAAACTTTCATAGTAGTTTAGGAAATGCGGGTTTCAGCGCAGTATATACATAAAAATAGCAGTATAATATAAAAATATTGAGAAAATAATCAGATTTTACATGAAAAAAGTAGGTAAAAGAGCAGAAAAAGTTATATGAAAAGAAGAAACTAGTAAAAATCACAGGAATAAGTTGGTTAAAGATCAAAAACTTTCATAGTAGTTTAGGAAATGCGGGTTTCAGCGCAGTATATATATATATATAATATAAAAATATTGAGAAAATAATCAGATTTTCCATGAAAAAAATAGGTAAAAGAGCAGAAAAAGTTATATGAAAAGAAGAAACTAGTAAAAATCACAGGAAAAAGTTGGTTAAAGATCAAAAACTTTCATAGTAGTTTAGGAAATGCGGGTTTCAGCGCAGTATATATATAAAAATAGCAGTATAATATAAAAATATTGAGAAAATAATCAGATTTTCCATGAAAAAAGTAGGTACAAGAGCAGAAAAAGTTATATGAAAAGCAGAAACTAGTAAAAATCACAGGAAAAAGTTGGTTAAAGATCAAAAACTTTCATAGTAGTTTAGGAAATGCGGGTTTCAGCGCAGTATATATATAAAAATAGCAGTATTATATAAAAATATTGAGAAATTAATCAGATTTTCCATGAAAAAAGTAGGTAAAGAGCAGAAAAAGTTATATGAAAAGAAGAAACTTCTAAAAATGACAGGAAAAAGTTGGTTAAAGATCAAAAACTTTCATAGTAGTTTAGGAAATGCGGGTTTCAGCACAGTTTATATATAAAAATAGCAGTATAATATAAAAATATTGAGAAAATAATCAGATTTTCCATGAAAAATGTAGGTAAAAGAGCAGAAAAAAGTTATATGAAAAGAAGAAACTAGTAAAAATCACAGGAAAAAGTTGGTTAAAGATCAAAAACTTTCATAGTAGTTAAGGAAATGCGGGTTTCAGCGCAGTATATAAATATAATATAAAAATATTGAGAAAATTATCAGATTTTCCATGAAAAAAGTAGGTAAAAGAGCAGAAAAAAGTTATATGAAAAGAAGAAACTAGTAAAAATCACAGGAAAAAGTTGGTTAAAGATCAAAAACTTTCATAGTAGTTTAGGAAATGCGGGTTTCAGCGCAGTATATATATCATGTAATAATAAAATTATTGAGAAAATAATCAGACTTTGAATGAAAAAAGTAGGTAAAAGAGCAGAAAAAGTTATATGAAAAGAAGAAACTAGTAAAAATCACAGGAAAAAGTTGGTTAAAGATCAAAAACTTTCATAGTAGTTAAGGAAATGCGGGTTTCAGCGCAGTATATATATAATTAATATAAAAATATTGAGAAAATAATCAGATTTTCCATGAAAAAAGTAGGTAAAAGAGCAGAAAAAGTTATATGAAAAGAAGAAACTAGTAAAAATGACAGGAAAAAGTTGGTTAAAGATCAAAAACTTTCATAGTAGTGTAGGAAATGCGGGTTTCAGCGCAGTATATACATAAAAATAGCAGTATAATATAAGAGTATTGAGAAAATAATCAGATTTTCCATGAAAAAAGTAGGTAAAAGAGCAGAAAAAGTTATATGAAAAGAAGAAACTAGTAAAAATCCACAGGAAAAAGTTGGTTAAAGATCAAAAACTTTCATAGTAGTTCAGGAAATGCGGGTTTCAGCGCAGTATATATATATATAATATAAAAATATTGAGAAAATAATCAGACTTTGAATGAAAAAATTAGGTAAAAGAGCAGAAAAAGTTATATGAAAAGAAGAAACTAGTAAAAATCACAGGAAAAAGTTGGTTCAAGATCAAAAACTTTCATATTAGTTTAGGAATGCGGGTTTCAGCGCAGTATATATATAAAAATAGCAGTATAATATAAAAATATTGAGAAAATAATCAGATTTTCCATGAAAAAAGTAGGTAAAAGAGCAGAAAAAGTTATATGAAAAGAAGAAACTAGTAAAAATCACAGGAAAAAGTTGGTTAAAGATCAAAAACTTTTATAGTAGTTCAGGAAATGCGGGTTTCAGCGCAGTATATATACATATATTATAAAAATATTGAGAAAATAATCAGACTTTGAATAAAAAAGGTAGGTAAAAGAGCAGAAAAAGTTATATGAAAAGAAGAAACTAGTAAAAATCACAGGAATAAGTTGGTTAAAGATCCAAAACTTTCGTAGTAGTTTAGGAAATGCGGGTTTCAGCGCAGTATATATATATATGTAATATAAAAATATTGAGAAAATAATCAGATTTTCCATGAAAAATGTAGGTAAAGGAGCAGAAATAGTTATATGAAAAGAAGAAACTAGTAAAAAATCACAGGAAAAAGTTTGTTAAAGATCAAAAATTTTCATAGTAGTTTAGGAAATGCGGGTTTCAGCGCAGTATATATACAAAAATAGCAGTATAATATAAAAATATTGAGAAAATAATCAGATTTTCCATGAAAAAAGTAGGTAAAAAGGGCAGAAAAAGTTATATGAAAAGAAGAAACTAGTAAGAATCACAGGAAAAAGTTGGTAAAAGATCAAAAACTTTCATAGTAGTTCAGGAAATGCGGTTTTCAGCGCACTATATATATAAAAATAGCAGTATAACATAAAAATATTGAGAAAATAATCAGATTTTCCATGAAAAATGTAGGTAAAAGAGCAGAAAAAGTTATATGAAAAGAAGAAACTAGTAAAAATCACAGGAAAAAGTTGGTTAAAGATCAAAAACTTTCATAGTAGTTAGGAAATGCGGGTTTCAGCGCAGTATATACATAAAAATAGCAGTATAATATAAAAATATTGAGAAAATAATCAGATTTTACATGAAAAAAGTAGGTAAAAGAGCAGAAAAAGTTATATGAAAAGAAGAAACTAGTAAAAATCACAGGAATAAGTTGGTTAAAGATCAAAAACTTTCATAGTAGTTTAGGAAATGCGGGTTTCAGCGCAGTATATATATATATATAATATAAAAATATTGAGAAAATAATCAGATTTTCCATGAAAAAAATAGGTAAAAGAGCAGAAAAAGTTATATGAAAAGAAGAAACTAGTAAAAATCACAGGAAAAAGTTGGTTAAAGATCAAAAACTTTCATAGTAGTTTAGGAAATGCGGGTTTCAGCGCAGTATATATATAAAAATAGCAGTATAATATAAAAATATTGAGAAAATAATCAGATTTTCCATGAAAAAATAGGTACAAGAGCAGAAAAAGTTATATGAAAAGCAGAAACTAGTAAAAATCACAGGAAAAAGTTGGTTAAAGATCAAAAACTTTCATAGTAGTTTAGGAAATGCGGGTTTCAGCGCAGTATATATATAAAAATAGCAGTATTATATAAAAATATTGAGAAATTAATCAGATTTTCCATGAAAAAAGTAGGTAAAGAGCAGAAAAAGTTATATGAAAAGAAGAAACTTCTAAAAATGACAGGAAAAAGTTGGTTAAAGATCAAAAACTTTCATAGTAGTTTAGGAAATGCGGGTTTCAGCACAGTTTATATATAAAAATAGCAGTATAATATAAAAATATTGAGAAAATAATCAGATTTTCCATGAAAAATGTAGGTAAAAGAGCAGAAAAAGTTATATGAAAAGAAGAAACTAGTAAAAATCACAGGAATAAGTTGGTTAAAGATCAAAAACTTTCATAGTAGTTAAGGAAATGCGGGTTTCAGCGCAGTATATAAATATAATATAAAAATATTGAGAAAATTATCAGATTTTCCATGAAAAAAGTAGGTAAAAGAGCAGAAAAAGTTATATGAAAAGAAGAAACTAGTAAAAATCACAGGAAAAAGTTGGTTAAAGATCAAAAACTTTCATAGTAGTTTAGGAAATGCGGGTTTCAGCGCAGTATATATATATGTAATATAAAATTATTGAGAAAATAATCAGACTTTGAATGAAAAAAGTAGGTAAAAGAGCAGAAAAAGTTATATGAAAAGAAGAAACTAGTAAAAATCACAGGAAAAAGTTGGTTAAAGATCAAAAACTTTCATAGTAGTTAAGGAAATGCGGGTTTCAGCGCAGTATATATATAATTAATATAAAAATATTGAGAAAATAATCAGATTTTCCATGAAAAAAGTAGGTAAAAGAGCAGAAAAAGTTATATGAAAAGAAGAAACTAGTAAAAATGACAGGAAAAAGTTGGTTAAAGATCAAAAACTTTCATAGTAGTGTAGGAAATGCGGGTTTCAGCGCAGTATATACATAAAAATAGCAGTATAATATAAGAGTATTGAGAAAATAATCAGATTTTCCATGAAAAAAGTAGGTAAAAGAGCAGAAAAAGTTATATGAAAAGAAGAAACTAGTAAAAATCACAGGAAAAAGTTGGTTAAAGATCAAAAACTTTCATAGTAGTTCAGGAAATGCGGGTTTCAGCGCAGTATATATATATATAATATAAAAATATTGAGAAAATAATCAGACTTTGAATGAAAAAAGTAGGTAAAAGAGCAGAAAAAGTTATATGAAAAGAAGAAACTAGTAAAAATCACAGGAAAAAGTTGGTTCAAGATCAAAAACTTTCATATTAGTTTAGGAAATGCGGGTTTCAGCGCAGTATATATATAAAAATAGCAGTATAATATAAAAATATTGAGAAATTAATCAGATTTTCCATGAAAAAAGTAGGTAAAAGAGCAGAAAAAGTTATATGAAAAGAAGAAACTAGTAAAAATCACAGGAAAAAGTTGGTTAAAGATCAAAAACTTTTATAGTAGTTCAGGAAATGCGGGTTTCAGCGCAGTATATATACATATATTATAAAAATATTGAGAAAATAATCAGACTTTGAATAAAAAAGGTAGGTAAAAGAGCAGAAAAAGTTATATGAAAAGAAGAAACTAGTAAAAATCACAGGAAAAAGTTGGTTAAAGATCAAAAACTTTCATAGTAGTTAAGGAAATGCGGGTTTCAGCGCAGTATATATATATGTAATATAAAAATATTGAGAAAATAATCAGATTTTCCATGAAAAAAGTAGGTAAAAGAGCAGAAAAAGTTATATGAAAAGAAGAAACTAGTAAAAATCACAGGAAAAAGTTGGTTAAAGATCAAAAACTTTCATAGTAGTTTAGGAAATGCGGGTTTCAGCGCAGTATATATGTATGTAATATAAAAATATTGAGAAAATAATCAGATTTTCCATGAAAAAAGTAGGTAAAAGAGCAGAAAAAGTTATATGAAAAGAAGAAACTAGTAAAAATGACAGGAAAAAGTTGGTTAAAGATTAAAAACTTTCATAGTAGTTTAGGAAATGCGGGTTTCAGCGCAGTATATATGTATATAATATAAAAATATTGAGAAATTAATCAGATTTTCCATGAAAATTGTAGGTAAAAGAGCAGAAAAAGTTATATGAAAAGAAGAAACTAGTAAAAATCACAGGAAAAAGTTGGTTAAAGATCAAAAACTTTCATAGTAGTTTAGGAAATGCGGGTTTCAGCGCAGTATATATATAAAAATAGCAGTATTATATAAAAATATTGAGAAATTAGTCAGATTTTCCATGAAAAAAGTAGGTAAAAGAGCTGAAAAAGTTATATGAAAAGAAGAAACTAGTAAAAATCACAGGAAAAAGTTGGTTAAAGATCAAAAACTTTCATAGTAGTTTAGGAAATGCGGGTTTCAGCGCAGTATATACATAAAAATAGCAGTATAATATAAAAATATTGAGAAAATAATCAGATTTTCCATGAAAAAAGTAGGTAAAAGAGCAGAAAAAGTTATATGAAAAGAAGAAACTAGTAAAAATCACAGGAAAAAGTTGGTTAAAGATCAAAAACTTTCATAGTAGTTTAGGAAATGCGGGTTTCAGCGCACTATATACATAAAAATAGCAGTATAATATAAAAATATTGAGAAATTAATCAGATTTTCCATGAAAAAAGTAGGTAAAAGAGCAGAAAAAGTTATATGAAAAGAAGAAACTAGTAAAAATGACAGGAAAAAGTTGGTTAAAGATCAAAAACTTTCATAGTAGTTAAGGAAATGCGGGTTTCAGCGCAGTATATATATATATGTAATATAAAAATACTGAGAAAATAATCAGATTTTCCATGAAAAAATTAGGTAAAAGAGCAGAAAAAGTTATATGAAAAGAAGAAACTAGTAAAAATCACAGGAAAAAGTTGGTTAAAGATCAAAAACTTTCATAGTAGTTTAGGAAATGCGGGTTTCAGCGCAGTATATATGTATGTAATATAAAAATATTGAGAAAATAATCAGATTTTCCATGAAAAAAGTAGGTAAAAGAGCAGAAAAAGTTATATGAAAAGAAGAAACTAGTAAAAATGACAGGAAAAAGTTGGTTAAAGATTAAAAACTTTCATAGTAGTTTAGGAAATGCGGGTTTCAGCGCAGTATATATATATATAATATAAAAATATTGAGAAATTAATCAGATTTTCCATGAAAATTGTAGGTAAAAGAGCAGAAAAAGTTATATGAAAAGAAGAAACTAGTAAAAATCACAGGAAAAAGTTGGTTAAAGATCAAAAACTTTCATAGTAGTTTAGGAAATGCGGGTTTCAGCGCAGTATATATAAAAATAGCAGTATTATATAAAAATATTGAGTAATTAGTCAGATTTTCCATGAAAAAAGTAGGTAAAAGAGCAGAAAAAGTTATATGAAAAGAAGAAACTAGTAAAAATCACAGGAAAAAGTTGGTTAAAGATCAAAAACTTTCATAGTAGTTTAGGAAATGCGGGTTTCAGCGCAGTATATACATAAAAATAGCAGTATAATATAAAAATATTGAGAAAATAATCAGATTTTCCATGAAAAAATTAGGTAAAAGAGCAGAAAAAGTTATATGAAAAGAAGAAACTAGTAAAAATCACAGGAAAAAGTTGGTTAAAGATCAAAAACTTTCATAGTAGTTTAGGAAATGCGGGTTTCAGCGCAGTATATACATAAAAATAGCAGTATAATATAAAAATATTGAGAAAATAATCAGATTTTCCATGAAAAAATTAGGTAAAAGAGCAGAAAAAGTTATATGAAAAGAAGAAACTAGTAAAAATCACAGGAAAAAGTTGGTTAAAGATCAAAAACTTTCATAGTAGTTTAGGAAATGCGGGTTTCAGCGCAGTATATACATAAAAATAGCAGTATAATATAAAAATATTGAGAAAATAATCAGATTTTCCATGAAAAAATTAGGTAAAAGAGCAGAAAAAGTTATATGAAAAGAAGAAACTAGTAAAAATCACAGGAAAAAGTTGGTTAAAGATCAAAAACTTTCATAGTAGTTTGGGAAATGCGGGTTTCAGCGCAGTATATATACAAAAATAGCAGTATAATATAAAAAAATTGAGAAATTAATCAGATTTTCCATGAAAATTGTAGGTAAAAGAGCAGAAAAAGTTATATGAAAAGAAGAAACTAGTAAAAATCACAGGAAAAAGTTGGTAAAAGATCAAAAACTTTCATAGTAGTTTAGGAAATGCGGGTTTCAGCGCAGTATATACATAAAAATAGCAGTATAATATAAAAATATTGAGAAAATAATCAGATTTTCCATGAAAAAAGTAGGTAAAAGAGCAGAAAAAGTTATATGAAAAGCAGAAACTAGTAAAAATCACAGGAAAAAGTTGGTTAAAGATCAAAAACTTTCATAGTAGTTTAGGAAATGCGGGTTTCAGCGCAGTATATATATATATATAATATAAAAATATTGAGAAAATAATCAGACTTTGAATGAAAAAAGTAGGTAAAAGAGCAGAAAAAGTTATATGAAAAGAAGAAACTAGTAAAAATCACAGGAAAAAGTTGGTAAAAGATCAAAAACTTTCATAGTAGTTTAGGAAATGCGGGTTTCAGCGCAGTATATACATAAAAATAGCAGTATAATATAAAAATATTGAGAAAATAATCAGATTTTCCATGAAAAAAGTAGGTAAAAGAGCAGAAAAAGTTATATGAAAAGCAGAAACCAGTAAAAATCACAGGAAAAAGTTGGTTAAAGATCAAAAACTTTCATAGTAGTTTAGGAAATGCGGGTTTCAGCGCAGTATATATATATATATAATATAAAAATATTAAGAAAAAAATCAGACTTTGAATGAAAAAAGTAGGTAAAAGAGCGGAAAAAGTTATATGAAAAGAAGAAACTAGTAAAAATCACAGGAAAAAGTTGGTTCAAGATCAAAAACTTTCATAGTAGTTTAGGAAATGCGGGTTTCAGCGCAGTATATATATAAAAATAGCAGTATAATATAAAAATATTGAGAAATTAATCAGATTTTCATGAAAAAAGTAGGTAAAAGAGCAGAAAAAGTTATATGAAAAGAAGAAACTAGTAAAAATCACAGGAAAAAGTTGGTTAAAGATCAAACAATTTTATAGTAGTTCAGGAAATGCGGGTTTCAGCGCAGTATATATATATATAATATAAAAATATTGAGAAAATAATCAGACTTTGAATAAAAAAGGTAGGTAAAAGAGCAGAAAAAGTTATATGAAAAGAAGAAACTAGTAAAAATCACAGGAAAAAGTTGGTTAAAGATCAAAAACTTTCATAGTGGTTAAGGAAATGCGGGTTTCAGCGCAGTATATATATATGTAATATAAAAATATTGAGAAAATAATCAGATTTTCCATGAAAAAATTAGGTAAAAGAGCAGAAAAAGTTATATGAAAAGAAGAAACTAGTAAAAATCACAGGAAAAAGTTGGTTAAAGATCAAAAACTTTCATAGTAGTTTAGGAAATGCGGGTTTCAGCGCAGTATATATGTATGTAATATAAAAATATTGAGAAAATAATCAGATTTTCCATGAAAAAAGTAGGTAAAAGAGCAGAAAAAGTTATATGAAAAGAAGAAACTAGTAAAAATGACAGGAAAAAGTTGGTTAAAGATTAAAAACTTTCATAGTAGTTTAGGAAATGCGGGTTTCAGCGCAGTATATATATACATAATATAAAAATATTGAGAAATTAATCAGATTTTCCATGAAAATTGTAGGTAAAAGAGCAGAAAAAGTTATATGAAAAGAAGAAACTAGTAAAAATCACAGGAAAAAGTTGGTTAAAGATCAAAAACTTTCATAGTAGTTTAGGAAATGCGGGTTTCAGCGCAGTATATATATAAAAATAGCAGTATTATATAAAAATATTGAGAAATTAGTCAGATTTTCCATGAAAAAAGTAGGTAAAAGAGCAGAAAAAGTTATATGAAAAGAAGAAACTAGTAAAAATCACAGCAAAAAGTTGGTTAAAGATCAAAAACTTTCATAGTAGTTTAGGAAATGCGGGTTTCAGCGCAGTATATATATATATAATATAAAAATATTGAGAAAATAATCAGACTTTGAATGAAAAAAGTAGGTAAAAGAGCAGAAAAAGTTATATGAAAAGAAGAAACTAGTAAAAATCACAGGAAAAAGTTGGTTAAAGATCAAAAACTTTCATAGTAGTTTGGGAAATGCGGGTTTCAGCGCAGTATATATACAAAAATAGCAGTATAATATAAAAATTGAGAATTTGAGAAATTATTCAGATTTTCCATGAAAAAAGTAGGTAAAAGAGCAGAAAAAGTTATATGAAAAGAAGAAACTAGTAAAAATAACAGGAAAAAGTTGGTTAAAGATCAAAAACTTTCATAGAAGTTTAGGAAATGCGGGTTTCAGCGCAGTATATATATATAATATAAAAATATTGAGAAAATAATCAGATTTTCCATGAAAAAAGTAAGTAAAAGAGCAGAAAAAGTTATATGAAAAGAAGAAACTAGTAAAAATCACAGGAAAAAGTTGGTTAAAGATCAAAAACTTTCATAGTAGTTTGGGAAATGCGGGTTTCAGCGCAGTATATATATAAAAATAGCAGTATAATATAAAAATATTGAGAAAATAATCAGATTTTCCATGAAAAAAGTAGGTAAAAGAGCAGAAAAAGTTATATGAAAAGCAGAAACTAGTAAAATCACAGAAAAAGTTGGTTAAAGATCAAAAACTTTCATAGTAGTTTAGGAAATGCGGGTTTCAGCGCAGTATATATATATATAATATAAAATATGAGAAAATAATCAGACTTTGAATGAAAAAAGTAGGTAAAAGAGCAGAAAAAGTTATATGAAAAGAAGAAACTAGTAAAAATCACAGGAAAAAGTTGGTTCAAGATCAAAAACTTTCATAGTAGTGTAGGAAATGCGGGTTTCAGCGCAGTATATATATAAAAATAGCAGTATAATATAAAAATATTGAGAAATTAATCAGATTTTCCATGAAAAAAAGTAGGTAAAAGAGCAGAAAAAGTTATATGAAAAGAAGAAACTAGTAAAAATCACAGGAAAAAGTTGGTTAAAGATCAAAAACTTTTATAGTAGTTCAGGAAATGCGGGTTTCAGCGCCGCATATATATATATAATATAAAAATATTGAGAAAATAATCAGACTTTGAATAAAAAAGGTAGGTAAAAGAGCAGAAAAAGTTATATGAAAAGAAGAAACTAGTAAAAATCACAGGAAAAAGTTGGTTAAAGATCAAAAACTTTCATAGTAGTTAAGAAAATGCGGGTTTCAGCGCAGTATATATGTATGTAATATAAAAATATTGAGAAAATAATCAGATTTTCCATGAAAAAATTAGGTAAAAGAGCAGATAAAGTTATATGAAAAGAAGAAACTAGTAAAAATCACAGGAAAAAGTTGGTTAAAGATCAAAAACTTTCATAGTAGTTTAGGAAATGCGGGTTTCAGCGCAGTATATATGTATGTAATATAAAAATATTGAGAAAATAATCAGATTTTCCATGAAAAAAGTAGGTAAAAAGAGCAGAAAAAGTTATATGAAAAGAAGAAACTAGTAAAAATGACAGGAAAAAGTTGGTTAAAGATTAAAAACTTTCATAGTAGTTTAGGAAATGCGGGTTTCAGCGCAGTATATATATATATAATATAAAAATATTGAGAAATTAATCAGATTTTCCATGAAAATTGTAGGTAAAAGAGCAGAAAAAGTTATATGAAAAGAAGAAACTAGTAAAAATCACAGGAAAAAAGTTGGTTAAAGATCAAAAACTTTCATAGTAGTTTAGGAAATGCGGGTTTCAGCGCAGTATATATATAAAAATAGCAGTATTATATAAAAATATTGAGAAATTAGTCAGATTTTCCATGAAAAAAGTAGGTAAAAGAGCAGAAAAAGTTATATGAAAAGAAGAAACTAGTAAAAATCACAGGAAAAAAGTTGGTTAAAGATCAAAAACTTTCATAGTAGTTTAGGAAATGCGGGTTTCAGCGCAGTATTTATATAAAAATAGCAGTATTATATAAAAATATTGAGAAATTAGTCAGATTTTCCATGAAAAAAGTAGGTAAAAGAGCAGAAAAAGTTATATGAAAAGAAGAAACTAGTAAAAATCACAGGAAAAAGTTGGTTAAAGATCAAAAACTTTCATAGTAGTTTAGGAAATGCGGGTTTCAGCGCAGTATATACATAAAAATAGCAGCATAATATAAAAATATTGAGAAAATAATCAGATTTTCCATGAAAAAAGTAGGTAAAAGAGCAGAAAAAGTTATATGAAAAGAAGAAACTAGTAAAAATCACAGGAAAAAGTTGGTTAAAGATCAAAAACTTTCATAGTAGCTTAGGAAATGCGGGTTTCAGCGCAGTATATACATAAAAAGAGCAGAAGCATATAAAAATATTGAGAAAATAATCAGATTTTCCATAAAAAAAGTAGGTAAAAGCACAGAAAAAGTTATATGAAAAGAAGAAACTAGTAAAAATCACAGGAAAAAGTTGGTTAAAGATCAAAAACTTTCATAGTAGTTTAGGAAATGCGGGTTTCAGCGCAGTATATATATAAAAATAGCAGTATTATATAAAAATATTGAGAAATTAGTCAGATTTTCCATGAAAAAAGTAGGTAAAAGAGCAGAAAAAGTTATATGAAAAGAAGAAACTAGTAAAAATCACAGGAAAAAGTTGGTTAAAGATCAAAAACTTTCATAGTAGTTTAGGAAATGCGGGTTTCAGCGCAGTATATACATAAAAATAGCAGTATAATATAAAAATATTGAGAAAATAATCAGATTTTCCATGAAAAAAGTAGGTAAAAGAGCAGAAAAAGTTATATGAAAAGAAGAAACTAGTAAAAATCACAGGAAAAAGTTGGTTAAAGGTCAAAAACTTTCATAGTAGCTTAGGAAATGCGGGTTTCAGCGCAGTATATACATAAAAATAGCAGAAGCATATAAAAATATTGAGAAAATAATCAGATTTTCCATAAAAAAAGTAGGTAAAAGAGCAGAAAAAGTTATATGAAAAGAAGAAACTAGTAAAAATCACAGGAAAAAGTTGGTTAAAGATCAAAAACTTTCATAGTAGCTTAGGAAATGCGGGTTTCAGCGCAGTATATACATAAAAATAGCAGAAGCATATAAAAATATTGAGAAAATAATCAGATTTTCGATAAAAAAAAGTAGGTAAAAGAACAGAAAAAGTTATATGAAAAGAAGAAACTAGTAAAAATCACAGGAAAAAGTTGGTTAAAGATCAAAAACTTTCATAGTAGTTTAGGAAATGCGGGTTTCAGCGCAGTATATATATAAAAATAGCAGTATTATATAAAAATATTGAGAAATTAGTCAGATTTTCCATGAAAAAAGTAGGTAAAAGAGCAGAAAAAGTTATATGAAAAGAAGAAACTAGTAAAAATCACAGGAAAAAGTTGGTTAAAGATCAAAAACTTTCATAGTAGTTTAGGAAATGCGGGTTTCAACGCAGTATATACATAAAAATAGCAGTATAATATAAAAATATTGAGAAATTAATCAGATTTTCCATGAAAAAAGTAGGTAAAAGAGCAGAAAAAGTTATATGAAAAGAAGAAACTAGTAAAAATCACAGGAAAAAGTTGGTTAAAGATCAAAAACTTTCATAGTAGCTTAGGAAATGCGGGTTTCAGCGCAGTATATACATAAAAATAGCAGAAGCATATAAAAATATTGAGAAAATAATCAGATTTTCCATAAAAAAAGTAGGTAAAAGAACAGAAAAAGTTATGAAAAGAAGAAACTAGTAAAAATCACAGGAAAAAGTTGGTTAAAGATCAAAAACTTTCATAGTAGTTTAGGAAATGCGGGTTTCAGCGCAGTATATATATAAAAATAGCAGTATTATATAAAAATATTGAGAAATTAGTCAGATTTTCCATGAAAAAAGTAAGTAAAAGAGCAGAAAAAGTTATATGAAAAGAAGAAACTAGTAAAAATCACAGGAAAAAGTTGGTTAAAGATCAAAAACTTTCATAGTAGTTTAGGAAATGCGGGTTTCAGCGCAGTATATACATAAAAATAGCAGTATAATATAAAAATATTGAGAAAATAATCAGATTTTCCATGAAAAAAGTAGGTAAAAGAGCAGAAAAAGTTATATGAAAAGAAGAAACTAGTAAAAATGACAGGAAAAAGTTGGTTAAAGATTAAAAACTTTCATAGTAGTTTAGGAAATGCGGGTTTCAGCGCAGTATATATATATATAATATAAAAATATTGAGAAAATAATCAGATTTTCCATGAAAAAAGTAGGTAAAAGAGCAGAAAAAGTTATATGAAAAGAAGAAACTAGTAAAAATCACAGGAAAAAGTTGGTTAAAGATCAAAAACTTTCATAGTAGTTTGGGGAAATGCGGGTTTCAGCGCAGTATATATATAAAAATAGCAGTATAATATAAAAATATTGAGAAAATAATCAGATTTTCCATGAAAAAAGTAGGTAAAAGAGCAGAAAGAGTTATATGAAAAGAAGAAACTAGTAAAAATCACAGGAAAAAGTTGGTTAAAGATCAAAAACTTTCATAGTAGTTTAGGAAATGCGGGTTTCAGCGCAGTATATATATATATAATATAAAAATATTGAGAAAATAATCAGATTTTCCATGAAAAAAGTAGCTGTAAGAGCAGAAAAAGTTATATGAAAAGAAGAAACTAGTAAAAATCACAGAAAAAAGTTGGTTGAAGATCAAAAACTTTCATAGTAGTTTAGGAAATGCGGGTTTCAGCGCAGTATATATATAAAAATAGCAGTATAATATAAAAATATTGAGAAAATAATCAGATTTTCCATGAAAAAAGTAGGTAAAAGAGCAGAAAAAGTTATATGAAAAGCAGAAACTAGTAAAAATCACAGGAAAAAGTTGGTTAAAGATCAAAAACTTTCATAGTAGTTTAGGAAATGCGGGTTTCAGCGCAGTATATACATAAAAATAGCAGTATAATATAAAAATATTGAGAAAATAATCAGATTTTCCATGAAAAAAGTAGGTAAAAGACCAGAATGAAAAGAAGAAACTAGTAAAAATGACAGGAAAAAGTTTGGTTAAAGATTTAAAACTTGCATAGTAGTTTAGGAAATGCGGGTTTCAGCGCAGTATATATATATAATATAAAAATATTGAGAAAACAATCAGATTTGCCATGAAAAAAGTAGGTAAAAGAGCAGAAAAGGTTATATGAAAAGAAGAAACTAGTAAAAATCACAGGAAAAAATTGGTTAAAGATCAAAAACTTTTATAGTAGTTAAGGAAATGCGGGTTTCAGCGCAGTATATAAATATTATATTAAAATATTGAGAAAATTATCAGATTTTCCATGAAAAAAGTAGGTAAAAGAGCAGAAAAAGTTATATGAAAAGAAGAAACTAGTAAAAATCACAGGAAAAAGTTGGTTAAAGATCAAAAACTTTCATAGTAGTTTAGGAAATGTGGGTTTCAGCGCAGTATATATATATATAATATAAAAATATTGAGAAAATAATCAGATTTTCCATGAAAAAAAGTAGGTAAAAGAGCAGAACAAGTTATATGAAAAGAAGAAACTAGTAAAAATCACAGGAAAAAGTTGGTTAAAGATCAAAAACTTTCATAGTAGTTTAGGAAATGCGGGTTTCAGCGCAGTATATACACAAAAATAGCAGTTATAATATAAAAATATTGAGAAAATAATCAGATTTTCCATGAGAAAAGTAGGTAAAAGAGCAGAAAAAGTTATATGAAAAGAAAGAAACTAGTAAAAAATCACAGGAAAAAGTTGGTTAAAGATCAAAAACTTTCATAGTAGTTTAGGAAATGCGGGTTTCAGCGCAGTATATATATATATATAATATAAAAATATTAAGAAAATAATCAGATTTTCCATGAAAAAGTAGGTAAAAGAGCAGAAAAAGTTATATGAAAAGAAGAAACTAGTAAAAATCACAGGAAAAAGTTGGTTAAAGATCAAAAACTTTCATAGTAGCTTAGGAAATGCGGGTTTCAGCGCAGTATTATATATAAAATAGCAGTATTATATAAAAATATTGAGAAATTAATCAGATTATCCATGAAAAAAGTAGGTAAAAGAGCAGAAAAAGTTATATGAAAAGAAGAAACTAGTAAAAATCACAGGAAAAAGTTGGTTAAAGATCAAAAACTTTCATAGTAGTTTTAGGAAATGCGGGTTTCAGCGCAGTATATACATAAAAATAGCAGTATAATATAAAAATATTGAGAAAATAATCAGATTTTCCATGAAAAAAGTAGGTAAAAGAGCAGAAAAAGTTATATGAAAAGAAGAAACTAGTAAAATCACAGGAAAAAAGTTGGTTAAAAATCAAAAACTTTCATAGTAGTTTAGGAAATGCGGGTTTCAGCGCAGTATATATATATAATATAAAAATATTGAGAAAATAATCAGATTTTCCATGAAAAATCTAGGTAAAAGAGCAGAAATAGTTATATGAAAAGAAGAAACTAGTAAAAATCACAGGAAAAAGTTGGTTAAAGATCAAAAACTTTCATAGTAGTTTGGGAAATGCGGGTTTCAGCGCAGTATATATGTATGTAATATAAAAATATTGAGAAATCATCAGATTTTCCATGAAAAAAGTAGGTAAAAGAGCAGAAAAAGTTGTATGAAAAGAAGAAACTAGTAAAAATCACAGGAAAAAGTTGGTTAAAGATTAACAACTTTCATAGTAGTTTAGGAAATGCGGGTTTTCAGCGCAGTATATATATATATAATATAAAAATATTGAGAAAATAATCAGACTTTGAATGAAAAAAAGTAGGTAAAAGAGCAGAAAAAGTTATATGAAAAGAAGAAACTAGTAAAAATCACAGGAAAAAGTTGGTTAAAGATCAAAAAACTTTCATAGTAGTTTAGGAAATGCGGGTTTCAGCGCAGTATATATATATGTAATATAAAATATTGAGAAAATAATCAGTTTTTCCATGAAAAAAAGTAGGTAAAGAGCAGAAAAAGTTATATGAAAAGAAGAAACTAGTAAAAATCACAGGAAAAAGTTGGTTAAAGATCAAAAACTTTCATAGTAGTTAGGAAATGCGGGTTTCAGCGCAGTATATATATATATAATATAAAATATTGAGAAAATAATCAGATTTTCCATGAAAAAAAGTAGGTAAAAGAGCAGAAAAAGTTATATGAAAAGAAGAAACTAGTAAAAATCACAGGAAAAAGTTGGTTAAAGATCAAAAACTTTCATAGTAGTTTAGGAAATGCGGGTTTCAGCGCAGTATATATATAAAAATAGCAGTATAATATAAAAATATTGAGAAAATCATCAGATTTTCCATGAAAAAAGTAGGTACAAGAGCAGAAAAAGTTATATGAAAAGCAGAAACTAGTAAAAATCACAGGAAAAAGTTGGTTAAAGATCAAAAACGTTCATAGTAGTTTGGGAAATGCGGGTTTCAGCGCAGTATATATACAAAAATAGCAGTATAATATAAAAATATTGAGAAATTAATCAGATTTTCCATGAAAAAAGTAGGTAAAAGAGCAGAAAAAGTTATATGAAAAGAAGAAACTAGTAAAAATCACAGGAAAAAGTTGGTTAAAGATCAAAAACTTTCATAGTAGTTTAGGAAATGCGGGTTTCAGCGCAGTATATATATATATAATATAAAAAATATTGAGAAAATAATCAGATTTTCCATGAAATAAGTAGGTAAAAGAGCAGAAAAAGTTATATGAAAAGAAGAAACACAGAACAGAAAAGTAAACATCACAGGAAAAAGTTGGTTAAAGATCAAAAACTTTCATAGTAGTTTAGGAAATGCGGGTTTCAGCGCAGTATATATATAAAAACCGCAGTATAATATAAAAATATTGAGAAAATAATCAGATTTTTCCATGAAAAAAGTAGGTACAAGAGCAGAAAAAGTTATATGAAAAGCAGAAAACTAGTAAAAATCACAGGAAAAAAGTTGGTTAAAGATCAAAAAACTTTCATAGTAGTTTAGGAAATGCGGGTTTCAGCGCAGTATATAAATATTATATTAAAATATTGAGAAAATTATCAGATTTTCCATGAAAAAAGTAGGTAAAAGAGCAGAACAAGTTATATGAAAAGAAGAAACTAGTAAAAATCACAGGAAAAAGTTGGTTAAAGATCAAAAACTCTCATAGTAGTTTAGGAAATGCGGGTTTCAGCGCAGTATATACATAAAAATAGCAGAAGCATATAAAAATATTGAGAAAATAATCAGATTTTCGATAAAAAAAAGTAGGTAAAAGAACAGAAAAAGTTATATGAAAAAAAGAAACTAGTAAAAATCACAGGAAAAAGTTGGTTAAAGATCAAAAACTTTCATAGTAGTTTAGGAAATGCGGGTTTCAGCGCAGTATATATATAAAAATAGCAGTATTATATAAAAATATTGAGAAATTAGTCAGATTTTCCATGAAAAAAGTAGGTAAAAGAGCAGAAAAAGTTATATGAAAAGAAGAAACTAGTAAAAATCACAGGAAAAAGTTGGTTAAAGATCAAAAACTTTCATAGTAGTTTAGGAAATGCGGGTTTCAACGCAGTATATACATAAAAATAGCAGTATAATATAAAAATATTGAGAAATTAATCAGATTTTCCATGAAAAAAGTAGGTAAAAGAGCAGAAAAAGTTATATGAAAAGAAGAAACTAGTAAAAATCACAGGAAAAAGTTGGTTAAAGATCAAAAACTTTCATAGTAGCTTAGGAAATGCGGGTTTCAGCGCAGTATATACATAAAAATAGCAGAAGCATATAAAAATATTGAGAAAATAATCAGATTTTCCATAAAAAAAGTAGGTAAAAGAACAGAAAAAGTTATATGAAAAGAAGAAACTAGTAAAAATCACAGGAAAAAGTTGGTTAAAGATCAAAAACTTTCATAGTAGTTTAGGAAATGCGGGTTTCAGCGCAGTATATATATAAAAATAGCAGTATTATATAAAAATATTGAGAAATTAGTCAGATTTTCCATGAAAAAAGTAAGTAAAAGAGCAGAAAAAGTTATATGAAAAGAAGAAACTAGTAAAAATCACAGGAAAAAGTTGGTTAAAGATCAAAAACTTTCATAGTAGTTTAGGAAATGCGGGTTTCAGCGCAGTATATACATAAAAATAGCAGTATAATATAAAAATATTGAGAAAATAATCAGATTTTCCATGAAAAAAGTAGGTAAAAGAGCAGAAAAAGTTATATGAAAAGAAGAAACTAGTAAAAATGACAGGAAAAAGTTGGTTAAAGATTAAAAACTTTCATAGTAGTTTAGGAAATGCGGGTTTCAGCGCAGTATATATATATATAATATAAAAATATTGAGAAAATAATCAGATTTTCCATGAAAAAAGTAGGTAAAAGAGCAGAAAAAGTTATATGAAAAGAAGAAACTAGTAAAAATCACAGGAAAAAGTTGGTTAAAGATCAAAAACTTTCATAGTAGTTTGGGAAATGCGGGTTTCAGCGCAGTATATATATAAAAATAGCAGTATAATATAAAAATATTGAGAAAATAATCAGATTTTCCATGAAAAAAGTAGGTAAAAGAGCAGAAAGAGTTATATGAAAAGAAGAAACTAGTAAAAATCACAGGAAAAAGTTGGTTAAAGATCAAAAACTTTCATAGTAGTTTAGGAAATGCGGGTTTCAGCGCAGTATATATATATATAATATAAAAATATTGAGAAAATAATCAGATTTTCCATGAAAAAAGTAGCTGTAAGAGCAGAAAAAGTTATATGAAAAGAAGAAACTAGTAAAAATCACAGAAAAAAGTTGGTTGAAGATCAAAAACTTTCATAGTAGTTTAGGAAATGCGGGTTTCAGCGCAGTATATATATAAAAATAGCAGTATAATATAAAAATATTGAGAAAATAATCAGATTTTCCATGAAAAAAAGTAGGTAAAAGAGCAGAAAAAGTTATATGAAAAGCAGAAACTAGTAAAAATCACAGGAAAAAGTTGGTTAAAGATCAAAAACTTTCATAGTAGTTTAGGAAATGCGGGTTTCAGCGCAGTATATACATAAAAATAGCAGTATAATATAAAAATATTGAGAAAATAATCAGATTTTCCATGAAAAAAGTAGGTAAAAGACCAGAAAAAGGTTATATGAAAAGAAGAAACTAGTAAAAATGACAGGAAAAAGTTGGTTAAAGATTTAAAACTTGCATAGTAGTTTAGGAAATGCGGGTTTCAGCGCAGTATATATATATAATATAAAAATATTGAGAAAACAATCAGATTTGCCATGAAAAAAGTAGGTAAAAGAGCAGAAAAGGTTATATGAAAAGAAGAAACTAGTAAAAATCACAGGAAAAAATTGGTTAAAGATCAAAAACTTTTATAGTAGTTAAGGAAATGCGGGTTTCAGCGCAGTATATAAATATTATATTAAAATATTGAGAAAATTATCAGATTTTCCATGAAAAAAGTAGGTAAAAGAGCAGAAAAAGTTATATGAAAAGAAGAAACTAGTAAAAATCACAGGAAAAAGTTGGTTAAAGATCAAAAACTTTCATAGTAGTTTAGGAAATGTGGGTTTCAGCGCAGTATATATATATATAATATAAAAATATTGAGAAAATAATCAGATTTTCCATGAAAAAAGTAGGTAAAAGAGCAGAACAAGTTATATGAAAAGAAGAAACTAGTAAAAATCACAGGAAAAAGTTGGTTAAAGATCAAAAACTTTCATAGTAGTTTAGGAAATGCGGGTTTCAGCGCAGTATATACACAAAAATAGCAGTATAATATAAAAATATTGAGAAAATAATCAGATTTTCCATGAGAAAAGTAGGTAAAAGAGCAGAAAAAGTTATATGAAAAGAAGAAACTAGTAAAAATCACAGGAAAAAGTTGGTTAAAGATCAAAAACTTTCACAGTAGTTTAGGAAATGCGGGTTTCAGCGCAGTATATATATATATAATATAAAAATATTAAGAAAATAATCAGATTTTCCATGAAAAAGTAGGTAAAAGAGCAGAAAAAGTTATATGAAAAGAAGAAACTAGTAAAAATCACAGGAAAAAGTTGGTTAAAGATCAAAAACTTTCATAGTAGCTTAGGAAATGCGGGTTTCAGCGCAGTATATATATAAAAATAGCAGTATTATATAAAAATATTGAGAAATTAATCAGATTATCCATGAAAAAAGTAGGTAAAAGAGCAGAAAAAGTTATATGAAAAGAAGAAACTAGTAAAAATCACAGGAAAAAGTTGGTTAAAGATCAAAAACTTTCATAGTAGTTTAGGAAATGCGGGTTTCAGCGCAGTATATACATAAAAATAGCAGTATAATATAAAAATATTGAGAAAATAATCAGATTTTCCATGAAAAAAGTAGGTAAAAGAGCAGAAAAAGTTATATGAAAAGAAGAAACTAGTAAAAATCACAGGAAAAAGTTGGTTAAAAATCAAAAACTTTCATAGTAGTTTAGGAAATGCGGGTTTCAGC
This sequence comes from Eristalis arbustorum, assembly GCA_916610145.1. NCBI lineage: Eukaryota > Metazoa > Arthropoda > Insecta > Diptera > Syrphidae > Eristalis > Eristalis arbustorum. The sequence goes on from CAKAIZ010000491.1 coordinate 48,603, forward strand.
GCAGTATATATATATATAATATAAAAATATTGAGAAAATAATCAGATTTTCCATGAAAAATGTAGGTAAAAGAGCAGAAATAGTTATATGAAAAGAAGAAACTAGTAAAAATCACAGGAAAAAGTTGGTTAAAGATCAAAAACTTTCATAGTAGTTTGGGAAATGCGGGTTTCAGCGCAGTATATATGTATGTAATATAAAAATATTGAGAAATTAATCAGATTTTCCATGAAAAAAGTAGGTAAAAGAGCAGAAAAAGTTATATGAAAAGAAGAAACTAGTAAAAATCACAGGAAAAAGTTGGTTAAAGATTAACAACTTTCATAGTAGTTTAGGAAATGCGGGTTTCAGCGCAGTATATATATATATAATATAAAAATATTGAGAAAATAATCAGACTTTGAATGAAAAAAGTAGGTAAAAGAGCAGAAAAAGTTATATGAAAAGAAGAAACTAGTAAAAATCACAGGAAAAAGTTGGTTAAAGATCAAAAAACTTTCATAGTAGTTTAGGAAATGCGGGTTTCAGCGCAGTATATATATATGTAATATAAAAATATTGAGAAAATAATCAGTTTTTCCATGAAAAAAGTAGGTAAAAGAGCAGAAAAAGTTATATGAAAAGAAGAAACTAGTAAAAATCACAGGAAAAAGTTGGTTAAAGATCAAAAACTTTCATAGTAGTTTAGGAAAATGCGGGTTTCAGCGCAGTATATATATATATAATATAAAAATATTGAGAAAATAATCAGATTTTCCATGAAAAAAGTAGGTAAAAGAGCAGAAAAAGTTATATGAAAAGAAGAAACTAGTAAAAATCACAGGAAAAAGTTGGTTAAAGATCAAAAACTTTCATAGTAGTTTAGGAAATGCGGGTTTCAGCGCAGTATATATATAAAAATAGCAGTATAATATAAAAATATTGAGAAAATCATCAGATTTTCCATGAAAAAAGTAGGTACAAGAGCAGAAAAAGTTATATGAAAAGCAGAAACTAGTAAAAATCACAGGAAAAAGTTGGTTAAAGATCAAAAACGTTCATAGTAGTTTGGGAAATGCGGGTTTCAGCGCAGTATATATACAAAAATAGCAGTATAATATAAAAATATTGAGAAATTAATCAGATTTTCCATGAAAAAAGTAGGTAAAAGAGCAGAAAAAGTTATATGAAAAGAAGAAACTAGTAAAAATCACAGGAAAAAGTTGGTTAAAGATCAAAAACTTTCATAGTAGTTTAGGAAATGCGGGTTTCAGCGCAGTATATATATATAATATAAAAATATTGAGAAAATAATCAGATTTTCCATGAAATAAGTAGGTAAAAGAGCAGAAAAAGTTATATGAAAAGAAGAAACTAGTAAACATCACAGGAAAAAGTTGGTTAAAGATCAAAAACTTTCATAGTAGTTTAGGAAATGCGGGTTTCAGCGCAGTATATATATAAAAACCGCAGTATAATATAAAAATATTGAGAAAATAATCAGATTTTCCATGAAAAAAGTAGGTACAAGAGCAGAAAAAGTTATATGAAAAGCAGAAACTAGTAAAAATCACAGGAAAAAGTTGGTTAAAGATCAAAAACTTTCATAGTAGTTTAGGAAATGCGGGTTTCAGCGCAGTATATAAATATTATATTAAAATATTGAGAAAATTATCAGATTTTCCATGAAAAAAGTAGGTAAAAGAGCAGAACAAGTTATATGAAAAGAAGAAACTAGTAAAAATCACAGGAAAAAGTTAGTTAAAGATCAAAAACTCTCATAGTAGTTTAGGAAATGCGGGTTTCAGCGCAGTATATATATATAATATAAAAATATTGAGAAAATAATCAGATTTTCCATGAAAAAAGTAGGTAAAGAGCAGAAAAAGTTATATGAAAAGAAGAAACTTCTAAAAATGACAGGAAAAAGTTGGTTAAAGATCAAAAACTTTCATAGTAGTTTAGGAAATGCGGGTTTCAGCACAGTTTATATATAAAAATAGCAGTATAATATAAAAATATTGAGAAAATAATCAGATTTTCCATGAAAAATGTAAGTAAAAGAGCAGAAAAAGTTATATGAAAAGAAGAAACTAGTAAAAATGACAGGAAAAAGTCGGTTAAAGATCAAAAACTTTCATAGTAGTTTAGGAAATGCGGGTTTCAGCGCAGTATATATATAAAAATAGCAGTATTATATAAAAATATTGAGAAATTAATCAGATTTTCCATGAAAAAAGTAGGTAACAGAGCAGAAAAAGTTATATGAAAAGAAGAAACTAGTAAAAATCACAGGAAAATGTTGGTTAAAGATCAAAAACTTTCATAGTAGTTTAGGAAATGCGGGTTTCAGTGCAGTATATACATAAAAATAGCAGTATAATATAAAAATATTGAGAAAATAATCAGATTTTCCATGAAAAAAGTAGGTAAAAGAGCAGAAAAAGTTATATGAAAAGAAGAAACTAGTAAAAATCACAGGAAAAAGTTGATTAAAGATCAAAAACTTTCATAGTAGTTTGGGAAATGCGGGTTTCAGCGCAGTATATATACAAAAATAGCAGTATAATATAAAAATATTGAGAAATTAATCAGATTTTCCATGAAAAAAGTAGGTAAAAGAGCAGAAAAAGTTATATGAAAAGAAGAAACTAGTAAAAATCACAGGAAAAAGTTGGTTAAAGATCAAAAACTTTCATAGTAGTTAAGGAAATGCGGGTTTCAGCGCAGTATATATATATATATAATATAAAAATATTGAGAAAATAATCAGATTTTCCATGAAACAAGTAGGTAAAAGAGCAGAAAAAGTTATATGAAAAGAAGAAACTAGTAAAAATCACAGGAAAAAGTTGGTTAAAGATCAAAAACTTTCATAGTAGTTTAGGAAATGCGGGTTTCAGCGCAGTATATATATAAAAATAGCAGTATAATATAAAAATATTGAGAAAATAATCAGATTTTCCATGAAAAAAGTAGGTACAAGAGCAGAAAAAGTTATATGAAAAGCAGAAACTAGTAAAAATCACAAGAAAAAAGTTGGTTAAAGATCAAAAACTTTCATAGTAGTTTGGAAAATGCGGGTTTCAGCGCAGTATATATACAAAAATAGCAGTATAATATAAAAATATTGAGAAATCAATCAGATTTTCCATGAAAAAAGTAGGTAAAAGAGCAGAAAAAGTTATATGAAAAGAAGAAACTAGTAAAAATCACAGGAAAAAGTTGGTTAAAGATCAAAAACTTTCATAGTAGTTTAGGAAATGCGGGTTTCAGCGCAGTAGATATATATATAATATAAAAATATTGAGAAAATTATCAGATTTTCCATGAAAAAAGTAGGTAAAAGAGCAGAAAAAGTTATATGAAAAGAAGAAACTAGTAAAAATCACAGGAAAAAGTTGGTTAAAGATCAAAAACTTCCATAGTAGTTTAGGAAATGCGGGTTTCAGCGCAGTATATATATAAAAATAGCAGTATTATATAAAAATATTGGGAAATTAATCAGATTTTCCATGAAAAAAGTAGGTAAAAGAGCAGAAAAAGTTATATGATAAGAAGAAACTAGTAAAAATCACAGGAAAAAGTTGGTTAAAGATCAAAAACTTTCATAGTAGTTTAGGAAATGCGGGTTTCAGCGCAGTATATACATAAAAATAGCAGTATAATATAAAAATATTGAGAAAATAATCAGATTTTCCATGAAAAAAGTAGGTAAAAGAGCAGAAAAAGTTATATGAAAAGAAGAAACTAGTAAAAATCACAGGAAAAAGTTGGTTAAAGATCAAAAACTTTCATAGTAGTTTAGGAAATGCGGGTTTCAGCGCAGTATATATATATAATATAAAAATATTGAGAAAATAATCAGATTTTCCCTAAAAAAAAGTAGGTAAAAGAGCAGAAAAAGTTATATGAAAAGAAGAAACTAGTAAAAATCATGAAACAAGTAGGTAAAAGAGCAGAAAAAGTTATATGAAAAGAAGAAACTAGTAAAAATCACAGGAAAAAGTTGGTTAAAGATCAAAAACTTTCATAGTAGTTTAGGAAATGCGGGTTTCAGCGCAGTATATATATAAAAATAGCAGTATAATATAAAAATATTGAGAAAATAATCAGATTTTCCATGAAAAAAGTAGGTACAAGAGCAGAAAAAGTTATATGAAAAGCAGAAACTAGTAAAAATCACAAGAAAAAGTTGGTTAAAGATCAAAAACTTTCATAGTAGTTTGGGAAATGCGGGTTTCAGCGCAGTATATATACAAAAATAGCAGTATAATATAAAAATATTGAGAAATCAATCAGATTTTCCATGAAAAAAGTAGGTAAAAGAGCAGAAAAAGTTATATGAAAAGAAGAAACTAGTAAAAATCACAGGAAAAAGTTGGTTAAAGATCAAAAACTTTCACAGTAGTTTAGGAAATGCGGGTTTCAGCGCAGTATATATATATATAATATAAAAATATTAAGAAAATAATCAGATTTTCCATGAAAAAAGTAGGTAAAAGAGCAGAAAAAGTTATATGAAAAGAAGAAACTAGTAAAAATCACAGGAAAAAGTTGGTTAAACATCAAAAACTTCCATGGTAGTTTAGGAAATGCGGGTTTCAGCGCAGTATATATATAAAAATAGCAGTATTATATAAAAATATTGGGAAATTAATCAGATTTTCCATGAAAAATGTAGGTAAAAGAGCAGAAAAAGTTATATGATAAGAAGAAACTAGTAAAAATCACAGGAAAAAGTTGGTTAAAGATCAAAAACTTTCATAGTAGTTTGGGAAATGCGGGTTTCAGCGCAGTATATATACAAAAATAGCAGTATAATATAAAAATATTGAGAAATTAATCAGATTTTCCATGAAAAAAGTAGGTAAAAGAGCAGAAAAAGTTATATGAAAAGAAGAAACTAGTAAAAATCACAGGAAAAAGTTGGTTAAAGATCAAAAACTTTCATAGTAGTTTAGGAAATGCGGGTTTCAGCGCAGTATATATATATATATAATATAAAAATATTGAGAAAATAATCAGATTTTCCATGAAAAAAGTAGGTAAAAGAGCAGAAAAAGTTATATGAAAAGAAGAAACTAGTAAAAATCACAGGAAAAAGTTGGTTAAAGATCAAAAACTTTCATAGTAGTTTAGGAAATGCGGGTTTCAGCGCAGTATATATATAAAAATAGCAGTATAATATAAAAATATTGAGAAAATTATCAGATTTTCCATGAAAAAAGTAGGTACAAGAGCAGAAAAAGTTATATGAAAAGCAGAAACTAGTAAAAATCACAGGAAAAAGTTGGTTAAAGATCAAAAAATTTCATAGTAGTTTAGGAAATGCGGGTTTCAGCGCAGTATATATATATAATATAAAAATATTGAGAAAATAATCAGATTTTCCATGAAAAAAGTAGGTAAAGAGCAGAAAAAGTTATATGAAAAGAAGAAACTTCTAAAAATGACAGGAAAAAGTTGGTTAAAGATCAAAAACTTTCAAAGTAGTTTAGGATATGCGGGTTTCAGCACAGTTTTTATATAAAAATGGCAGTATAATATAAAAATATTGAGAAAATAATCAGATTTTCCATGAAAAAAGTAGGTACAAGAGCAGAAAAAGTTATATGAAAAGAAGAAACTAGTAAAAATCACAGGAAAAAGTTGGTTAAAGATCAAAAACTTTCATAGTAGTTTAGGAAATGCGGGTTTCAGCGCAGTATATACATAAAAATAGCAGTATAATATAAAAATATTGAGAAAATAATCAGATTTTCCATGAAAAAAGTAGGTAAAAGACCAGAAAAAGTTATATGAAAAGAAGAAACTAGTAAAAATGACAGGAAAAAGTTGGTTAAAGATTAAAAACTTGCATAGTAGTTTAGGAAATGCGGGTTTCAGCGCAGTATATATATATATAATATAAAAATATTGAGAAAATAATCAGATTTGCCATGAAAAAAGTAGGTAAAAGAGCAGAAAAAGTTATATGAAAAGAAGAAACTAGTAAAAATCACAGGAAAAAGTTGGTTAAAGATCAAAAACTTTCATAGTAGTTAAGGAAATGCGGGTTTCAGCGCAGTATATAAATATTATATTAAAATATTGAGAAAATTATCAGATTTTCCATAAAAAAAGTAGGTAAAAGAGCAGACAAAGTTATATGAAAAGAAGAAACTAGTAAAAATCACAGGAAAAAGTTGGTTAAAGATCAAAAACTTTCATAGTAGTTTAGGAAATAAGGGTTTCAGCGCAGTATATATATATAATATAAAAATATTGAGAAAATAATCAGATTTTCCATGAAAAAAGTAGGTAAAGAGCAGAAAAATGAAAAGAAGAAACTTCTAAAAATGACAGGAAAAACTTGGTTAAAGATCAAAAACTTTCATAGTAGTTTAGGAAATGCGGGTTTCAGCACAGTTTATATATAAAAATAGCAGTATAATATAAAAATATTGAGAAAATAATCAGATTTTCCATGAAAAATGTAGGTAAAAGAGCAGAAAAAGTTATATGAAAAGAAGAAACTAGTAAAAATCACAGGAAAAAGTTGGTTAAAGATCAAAAACTTTCATAGTAGTTTAGGAAATGCGGGTTTCAGCGCAGTATATATATATATAAATAGCAGTATTATATAAAAATATTGAGAAATTAATCAGATTTTCCATGAAAAAAGTAGGTAAAAGAGCAGAAAAAGTTATATGAAAAGAAGAAACTAGTAAAAATCACAGGAAAAAGTTGGTTAAAGATCAAAAACTTTCATAGTAGTTTAGGAAATGCGGGTTTCAGCGCAGTATATACATAAAAATAGCAGTATAATATAAAAATATTGAGAAAATAATCAGATTTTCCATGAAAAAAGTAGGTAAAAGAGCAGAAAAAGTTATATGAAAAGAAGAAACTAGTAAAAATCACAGGAAAAAGTTGGTTAAAGATCAAAAACTTTCATAGTAGTTTAGGAAATGCGGGTTTCAGCGCAGTATATATACAAAAATAGCAGTATAATATAAAAATATTGAGAAATCAATCAGATTTTCCATGAAAAAAGTAGGTAAAAGAGCAGAAAAAGTTATATGAAAAGAAGAAACTAGTAAAAATCACAGGAAAAAGTTGGTTAAAGATCAAAAACTTTCATAGTAGTTTAGGAAATGCGGGTTTCAGCGCAGTATATATATATATAATATAAAAATATTGAGAAAATTATCAGATTTTCCATGAAAAAAGTAGGTAAAATAGCAGAAAAAGTTATATGAAAAGAAGAAACTAGTAAAAATCACAGGAAAAAGTTGGTTAAAGATCAAAAACTTTCATAGTAGTTTAGGAAATGCGGGTTTCAGCGCAGTATATATATATATATAATATAAAAATATTGAGAAAATAATCAGATTTTCCATGAAAAAAGTAGGTAAAAGAGCAGAAAAAGTTATATGAAAAGAAGAAACTAGTAAAAATCACAGGAAAAAGTTGGTTAAAGATCAAAAACTTTCATAGTAGTTTAGGAAATGCGGGTTTCAGCGCAGTATATACATAAAAATAGCAGTATAATATAAAAATATTGAGAAAATAATCAGATTTTCCATGAAAAAAGTAGGTACAAGAGCAGAAAAAGTTATATGAAAAGCAGAAACTAGTAAAAATCACAAGAAAAAGTTGGTTAAAGATCAAAAACTTTCATAGTAGTTTGGAAAATGCGGGTTTCAGCGCAGTATATATACAAAAATAGCAGTATAATATAAAAATATTGAGAAATCAATCAGATTTTCCATGAAAAAAGTAGGTAAAAGAGCAGAAAAAGTTATATGAAAAGAAGAAACTAGTAAAAATCACAGGAAAAAGTTGGTTAAAGATCAAAAACTTTCATAGTAGTTTAGGAAATGCGGGTTTCAGCGCAGTATATATATATATAATATAAAAATATTGAGAAAATTATCAGATTTTCCATGAAAAAAGTAGGTAAAATAGCAGAAAAAGTTATATGAAAAGAAGAAACTAGTAAAAATCACAGGAAAAAGTTGGTTAAAGATCAAAAACTTTCATAGTAGTTTAGGAAATGCGGGTTTCAGCGCAGTATATATATATATATAATATAAAAATATTGAGAAAATAATCAGATTTTCCATGAAAAAAGTAGGTAAAAGAGCAGAAAAAGTTATATGAAAAGAAGAAACTAGTAAAAATCACAGGAAAAAGTTGGTTAAAGATCAAAAACTTTCATAGTAGTTTAGGAAATGCGGGTTTCAGCGCAGTATATATATAAAAATAGCAGTATAATATAAAAATATTGAGAAAATTATCAGATTTTCCATGAAAAAAGTAGGTACAAGAGCAGAAAAAGTTATATGAAAAGCAGAAACTAGTAAAAATCACAGGAAAAAGTTGGTTAAAGATCAAAAAATTTCATAGTAGTTTAGGAAATGCGGGTTTCAGCGCAGTATATATATATAATATAAAAATATTGAGAAAATAATCAGATTTTCCATGAAAAAAGTAGGTAAAGAGCAGAAAAAGTTATATGAAAAGAAGAAACTTCTAAAAATGACAGGAAAAAGTTGGTTAAAGATCAAAAACTTTCATAGTAGTTTAGGATATGCGGGTTTCAGCACAGTTTATATATAAAAATGGCAGTATAATATAAAAATATTGAGAAAATAATCAGATTTTCCATGAAAAAAGTAGGTACAAGAGCAGAAAAAGTTATATGAAAAGAAGAAACTAGTAAAAATCACAGGAAAAAGTTGGTTAAAGATCAAAAACTTTCATAGTAGTTTAGGAAATGCGGGTTTCAGCGCAGTATATACATAAAAATAGCAGTATAATATAAAAATATTGAGAAAATAATCAGATTTTCCATGAAAAAAGTAGGTAAAAGACCAGAAAAAGTTATATGAAAAGAAGAAACTAGTAAAAATGACAGGAAAAAGTTGGTTAAAGATTAAAAACTTGCATAGTAGTTTAGGAAATGCGGGTTTCAGCGCAGTATATATATATATAATATAAAAATATTGAGAAATTAATCAGATTTGCCATGAAAAAAGTAGGTAAAAGAGCAGAAAAAGTTATATGAAAAGAAGAAACTAGTAAAAATCACAGGAAAAAGTTGGTTAAAGATCAAACACTTTCATAGTAGTTAAGGAAATGCGGGTTTCAGCGCAGTATATAAATATTATATTAAAATATTGAGAAAATTATCAGATTTTCCATAAAAAAAGTAGGTAAAAGAGCAGACAAAGTTATATGAAAAGAAGAAACTAGTAAAAATCACAGGAAAAAGTTGGTTAAAGATCAAAAACTTTCATAGTAGTTTAGGAAATAAGGGTTTCAGCGCAGTATATATATATAATATAAAAATATTGAGAAAATAATCAGATTTTCCATGAAAAAAGTAGGTAAAGAGCAGAAAAATGAAAAGAAGAAACTTCTAAAAATGACAGGAAAAACTTGGTTAAAGATCAAAAACTTTCATAGTAGTTTAGGAAATGCCGGTTTCAGCACAGTTTATATATAAAAATAGCAGTATAATATAAAAATATTGAGAAAATAATCAGATTTTCCATGAAAAATGTAGGTAAAAGAGCAGAAAAAGTTATATGAAAAGAAGAAACTAGTAAAAATCACAGGAAAAAGTTGGTTAAAGATCAAAAACTTTCATAGTAGTTTAGGAAATGCGGGTTTCAGCGCAGTATATATATATAAATAGCAGTATTATATAAAAATATTGAGAAATTAATCAGATTTTCCATGAAAAAAGTAGGTAAAAGAGCAGAAAAAGTTATATGAAAAGAAGAAACTAGTAAAAATCACAGGAAAAAGTTGGTTAAAGATCAAAAACTTTCATAGTAGTTTAGGAAATGCGGGTTTCAGCGCAGTATATACATAAAAATAGCAGTATAATATAAAAATATTGAGAAAATAATCAGATTTTCCATGAAAAAAGTAGGTAAAAGAGCAGAAAAAGTTATATGAAAAGAAGAAACTAGTAAAAATCACAGGAAAAAGTTGGTTAAAGATCAAAAACTTTCATAGTAGTTTAGGAAATGCGGGTTTCAGCGCAGTATATATATAAAAATAGCAGTATAATATAAAAATATTGAGAAAATAATCAGATTTTCCATGAAAAAAGTAGGTACAAGAGCAGAAAAAGTTATATGAAAAGCAGAAACTAGTAAAAATCACAAGAAAAAGTTGGTTAAAGATCAAAAACTTTCATAGTAGTTTGGAAAATGCGGGTTTCAGCGCAGTATATATACAAAAATAGCAGTATAATATAAAAATATTGAGAAATCAATCAGATTTTCCATGAAAAAAGTAGGTAAAAGAGCAGAAAAAGTTATATGAAAAGAAGAAACTAGTAAAAATCACAGGAAAAAGTTGGTTAAAGATCAAAAACTTTCATAGTAGTTTAGGAAATGCGGGTTTCAGCGCAGTATATATATATATAATATAAAAATATTGAGAAAATTATCAGATTTTCCATGAAAAAAGTAGGTAAAAGAGCAGAAAAAGTTATATGAAAAGAAGAAACTAGTAAAAATCACAGGAAAAAGTTGGTTAAAGATCAAAAACTTCCATAGTAGTTTAGGAAATGCGGGTTTCAGCGCAGTATATATATAAAAATAGCAGTATTATATAAAAATATTGGGAAATTAATCAGATTTTCCATGAAAAAAGTAGGTAAAAGAGCAGAAAAAGTTATATGATAAGAAGAAACTAGTAAAAATCACAGGAAAAAGTTGGTTAAAGATCAAAAACTTTCATAGTAGTTTAGGAAATGCGGGTTTCAGCGCAGTATATACATAAAAATAGCAGTATAATATAAAAATATTGAGAAAATTATCAGATTTTCCATGAAAAAAGTAGGTAAAAGAGCAGAAAAAGTTATATGAAAAGAAGAAACTAGTAAAAATCACAGGAAAAAGTTGGTTAAAGATCAAAAACTTTCATAGTAGTTTAGGAAATGCGGGTTTCAGCGCAGTATATATATATAATATAAAAATATTGAGAAAATAATCAGATTTTCCATGAAAAAAGTAGGTAAAAGAGCAGAAAAAGTTATATGAAAAGAAGAAACTAGTAAAAATCACAGGAAAAAGTTGGTTAAAGATCAAAAACTTTCATAGTAGTTTAGGAAATGCGGGTTTCAGCGCAGTATATACATAAAAATAGCAGTATAATATAAAAATATTGAGAAAATAATCAGATTTTCCATGAAAATAGTAGGTAAAAGAGCAGAAAAAGTTATATGAAAAGAAGAAACTAGTAAAAATCACAGGACAAAGTTGGTTAAAGATCAAAAACTTTCATAGTAGTTTAGGAAATGCGGGTTTCAGCGCAGTATATACATAAAAATAGCAGTATAATATAAAAATATTGAGAAAATAATCAGATTTTCCATGAAAATAGTAGGTAAAAGAGCAGAAAAAGTTATATGAAAAGAAGAAACTAGTAAAAATCACAGGAAAAAGTTGGTTAAAGATCAAAAACTTTCATAGTAGTTTAGGAAATGCGGGTTTCAGCGCAGTATATATATATATAATATAAAAATATTGAGAAAATTATCAGATTTTCCATGAAAAAAGTAGGTAAAAGAGCAGAAAAAGTATATATATATAATATAATATAATATATAATATAAAAATATTGAGAAAATAATCAGATTTTCCATGAAAAAAGTAGGTAAAGAGCAGAAAAATGAAAAGAAGAAACTTCTAAAAATGACAGGAAAAACTTGGTTAAAGATAAAAGTAGGTAAAAGAGCAGAAAAAGTTATATGAAAAGAAGAAACTAGTAAAAATCACAGGAAAAAGTTGGTTAAAGATCAAAAACTTTCATAGTAGTTTAGGAAATGCGGGTTTCAGCGCAGTATATACATAAAAATAGCAGTATAATATAAAAATATTGAGAAAATAATCAGATTTTCCATGAAAAAAGTAGGTAAAAGAGCAGAAAAAGTTATATGAAAAGAAGAAACTAGTAAAAATCACAGGAAAAAGTTGGTTAAAGATCAAAAACTTTCATAGTAGCTTTGGAAATGCGGGTTTCAGCGCAGTATATATATAAAAATAGCAGTATAATATAAAAATATTGAGAAAATAATCAGATTTTCCATGAAAAAAGTAGGTACAAGAGCAGAAAAAGTTATATGAAAAGCAGAAACTAGTAAAAATCACAAGAAAAAGTTGGTTAAAGATCAAAAACTTTCATAGTAGTTTGGAAAATGCGGGTTTCAGCGCAGTATATATACAAAAATAGCAGTATAATATAAAAATATTGAGAAATCAATCAGATTTTCCATGAAAAAAGTAGGTAAAAGAGCAGAAAAAGTTATATGAAAAGAAGAAACTAGTAAGAATCACAGGAAAAAGTTGGTTAAAGATCAAAAACTTTCATAGTAGTTTAGGAAATGCGGGTTTCAGCGCAGTATATATATATATAATATAAAAATATTGAGAAAATTATCAGATTTTCCATGAAAAAAGTAGGTAAAAGAGCAGAAAAAGTTATATGAAAAGAAGAAACTAGTAAAAATCACAGGAAAAAGTTGGTTAAAGATCAAAAACTTCCATAGTAGTTTAGGAAATGCGGGTTTCAGCGCAGTATATATATATAAAAATAGCAGTATTATATAAAAATATTGGGAAATTAATCAGATTTTCCATGAAAAAAGTAGGTAAAAGAGCAGAAAAAGTTATATGATAAGAAGAAACTAGTAAAAATCACAGGAAAAAGTTGGTTAAAGATCAAAAACTTTCATAGTAGTTTAGGAAATGCGGGTTTCAGCGCAGTATATATACAAAAATAGCAGTATAATATAAAAATATTGAGAAAATAATCAGATTTTCCATGAAAAAAGTAGGTAAAAGAGCAGAAAAAGTTATATGAAAAGAAGAAACTAGTGAAAATCACAGGAAAAAGTTGGTTAAAGATCAAAAAATTTCATAGTAGTTCAGGAAATGCGGGTTTCAGCGCAGTATATATATATAATATAAAAATATTGAGAAAATAATCAGATTTTCCCTAAAAAAAGTAGGTAAAAGAGCAGAAAAAGTTATATGAAAAGAAGAAACTAGTAAAAATCACAGGAAAAAGTTGGTTAAAGATCAAAAACTTTCATAGTAGTTAAGGAAATGCGGGTTTCAGCGCAGTATATATATATATAATATAAAAATATTGAGAAAATAATCAGATTTTCCATGAAACAAGTAGGTAAAAGAGCAGAAAAAGTTATATGAAAAGAAGAAACTAGTAAAAATCACAGGAAAAAGTTGGTTAAAGATCAAAAACTTTCATAGTAGTTTAGGAAATGCGGGTTTCAGCGCAGTATATATAAAAATAGCAGTATAATATAAAAATATTGAGAAAATAATCAGATTTTCCATGAAAAAAGTAGGTACAAGAGCAGAAAAAGTTATATGAAAAGCAGAAACTAGTAAAAATCACAAGAAAAAGTTGGTTAAAGATCAAAAACTTTCATAGTAGTTTGGGAAATGCGGGTTTCAGCGCAGTATATATACAAAAATAGCAGTATAATATAAAAATATTGAGAAATCAATCAGATTTTCCATGAAAAAAGTAGGTAAAAGAGCAGAAAAAGTTATATGAAAAGAAGAAACTAGTAAAAATCACAGGAAAAAGTTGGTTAAAGATCAAAAACTTTCACAGTAGTTTAGGAAATGCGGGTTTCAGCGCAGTATATATATATATAATATAAAAATATTAAGAAAATAATCAGATTTTCCATGAAAAAAGTAGGTAAAAGAGCAGAAAAAGTTATATGAAAAGAAGAAACTAGTAAAAATCACAGGAAAAAGTTGGTTAAAGATCAAAAACTTTCATAGTAGTTTAGGAAATAAGGGTTTCAGCGCAGTATATGTATAAAAATAGCAGTATAATATAAAAATATTGAGAAAATAATCAGATTTTCCATGAAAAAAGTAGGTACAAGAGCAGAAAAAGTTACATGAAAAGCAGAAACTAGTAAAAATCACAGGAAAAAGTTGGTTAAAGATCAAAAACTTTCATAGTAGTTTGTTAAATGCGGGTTTCAGCGCAGTATATATACAAAAATAGCAGTATAATATAAAAATATTGAGAAATTAATCAGATTTTCCATGAAAAAAGTAGGTAAAAGAGCAGAAAAAGTTATATGAAAAGAAGAAACTAGTAAAAATCACAGGAAAAAGTTGGTTAAAGATCAAAAACTTTCATAGTAGTTTAGGAAATGCGGGTTTCAGCGCAGTATATACATAAAAATAGCAGTATAATATAAAAATATTGAGAAAATTATCAGATTTTCCATGAAAAAAGTAGGTAAAAGAGCAGAAAAAGTTATATGAAAAGAAGAAACTAGTAAAAATCTCAGGAAAAAGTTGGTTCAAGATCAAAAACTTTTATAGTAGTTCAGGAAATGCGGGTTTCAGCGCAGTATATATATATAATATAAAAATATTGAAAAAATAATCAGATTTTCCCTAAAAAAAGTAGGTAAAAGAGCAGAAAAAGTTATATGAAAAGAAGAAACCGGTAAAAATCACAGGAAAAAGTTGGTTAAAGGTCAAAAACGTTCATAGTAGTTTAGGAAATGCGGGTTTCAGCGCAGTATATATATAAAAATAGCAGTATAATATAAAAATATTGAGAAAATAATCAGATTTTCCATGAAAAAAGTAGGTACAAGAGCAGAAAAAGTTACATGAAAAGCAGAAACTAGTAAAAATCACAGGAAAAAGTTGGTTAAAGATCAAAAACTTTCATAGTAGTTTGGGAAATGCGGGTTTCAGCGCAGTATATATACAAAAATAGCAGTATAATATAAAAATATTGAGAAATTAATCAGATTTTCCATGAAAAAAGTAGGTAAAAGAGCAGAAAAAGTTATATGAAAAGAAGAAACTAGTAAAAATCACAGGAAAAAGTTGGTTAAAGATCAAAAACTTTCATAGTAGTTTAGGAAATGCGGGTTTCAGCGCAGTATATATATATATATAATATAAAAATATTGAGAAAATAATCAGATTTTCCATGAAAAAAGTAGGTAAAAGAGCAGAAAAAGTTATATGAAAAGAAGAAACTAGTAAAAATCACAGGAAAAAGTTGGTTAAAGATCAAAAACTTTCATAGTAGTTTAGGAAATGCGGGTTTCAGCGCAGTATATATATAAAAATAGCAGTATAATATAAAAATATTGAGAAAATTATCAGATTTTCCATGAAAAAAGTAGGTACAAGAGCAGAAAAAGTTATATGAAAAACAGAAACTAGTAAAAATCACAGGAAAAAGTTGGTTAAAGATCAAAAACTTTCATAGTAGTTTAGGAAATGCGGGTTTCAGCGCAGTATATATATATAATATAAAAATATTGAGAAAATAATCAGATTTTCCATGAAAAAAGTAGGTAAAGAGCAGAAAAAGTTATATGAAAAGAAGAAACTTCTAAAAATGACAGGAAAAAGTTGGTTAAAGATCAAAAACTTTCATAGTAGTTTAGGAAATGCGGGTTTCAGCACAGTTTATATATAAAAATGGCAGTATAATATAAAAATATTGAGAAAATAATCAGATTTTCCATGAAAAAAGTAGGTACAAGAGCAGAAAAAGTTATATGAAAAGAAGAAACTAGTAAAAATCACAGGAAAAAGTTGGTTAAAGATCAAAAACTTTCATAGTAGTTTAGGAAATGCGGGTTTCAGCGCAGTATATACATAAAAATAGCAGTATAATATAAAAATATTGAGAAAATAATCAGATTTTCCATGAAAAAAGTAGGTAAAAGACCAGAAAAAGTCATATGAAAAGAAGAAACTAGTAAAAATGACAGGAAAAAGTTGGTTAAAGATTAAAAACTTGCATAGTAGTTTAGGAAATGCGGGTTTCAGCGCAGTATATATATATATAATATAAAAATATTGAGAAAATAATCACATTTGCCATGAAAAAAGTAGGTAAAAGAGCAGAAAAAGTTATATGAAAAGAAGAAACTAGTAAAAATCACAGGAAAAAGTTGGTTAAAGATCAAAAACTTTCATAGTAGTTAAGGAAATGCGGGTTTCAGCGCAGTATATAAATATTATATTAAAATATTGAGCAAATTATCAGATTTTCCATAAAAAAAGTAGGTAAAAGAGCAGACAAAGTTATATGAAAAGAAGAAACTAGTAAAAATCACAGGAAAAAGTTGGTTAAAGATCAAAAACTTTCATAGTAGTTTAGGAAATAAGGGTTTCAGCGCAGTATATATATATAATATAAAAATATTGAGAAAATAATCAGATTTTCCATGAAAAAAGTAGGTAAAGAGCAGAAAAATGAAAAGAAGAAACTTCTAAAAATGACAGGAAAAAGTTGGTTAAAGATCAAAAACTTTCATAGTAGTTTAGGAAATGCGGGTTTCAGCACAGTTTATATATAAAAATAGCAGTATAATATAAAAATATTGAGAAAATAATCAGATTTTCCATGAAAAATGTAGGTAAAAGAGCAGAAAAAGTTATATGAAAAGAAGAAACTAGTAAAAATCACAGGAAAAAGTTGGTTAAAGATCAAAAACTTTCATAGTAGTTTAGGAAATGCGGGTTTCAGCGCAGTATATATATAAAAATAGCAGTATTATATAAAAATATTGAGAAATTAATCAGATTTTCCATGAAAAAAGTAGGTAAAAGAGCAGAAAAAGTTATATGAAAAGAAGAAACTAGTAAAATCACAGGAAAAAGTTGGTTTAAAGATCAAAAACTTTCATAGTAGTTTAGGAAATGCGGGGTTTCAGCGCAGTATATACATACAAATAGCAGTATAATATAAAATATTGAAAAAATAATCAGATTTTCCATGAAAAAAGTAGGTAAAAGAGCAGAAAAAGTTATATGAAAAGAAGAAACTAGTAAAAATCACAGGAAAAAGTTGGTTAAAAATCAAAAACTTTCATAGTAGTTTAGGAAATGCGGGTTTCAGCGCAGTATATATATATATAATATAAAAATATTGAGAAAACAATCAGATTTTCCATGAAAAAAGTAGGTAAAAGAGCAGAAATAGTTATATGAAAAGAAGAAACTAGTAAAAATCACAGGAAAAAGTTGGTTTAAAGATCAAAAACTTTCATAGTAGTTTGGGAAATGCGGGTTTCAGCGCAGTATATATACAAAAATAGCAGTATAATATAAAAATATTGAGAAATTAATCAGATTTTCCATGAATAAAGTAGGTAAAAGAGCAGAAAAAGTTATATGAAAAGAAGAAACTAGTAAAAATCACAGGAAAAAGTTGGTTAAAGATCAAAAACTTTCATAGTAGTATAGGAAATGCGGGTTTCAGCGCAGTAAATATATATATAATATAAAAATATTGAGAAAATAATCAGATTTTCCATGAAAAAAGTAGGTAAAAGAGCAGAAAAAGTTATATGAAAAGAAGAAACTAGTAAAAATCACAGGAAAAAGTTGGTTAAAGATCAAAAACTTTCATAGTAGTTTAGGAAATGCGGGTTTCAGCGCAGTATATATATAAAAATAGCAGTATAATATAAAAATATTGAGAAAATAATCAGATTTTCCATGAAAAAAGTAGGTACAAGAGCAGAAAAAGTTACATGAAAAGCAGAAACTAGTAAAAATCACAGGAAAAAATTGGTTAAAGATCAAAAACTTTCATAGTAGTTTGGGAAATGCGGGTTTCAGCGCAGTATATATACAAAAATAGCAGTATAATATAAAAATATTGAGAAATTAATCAGATTTTCCATGAATAAAGTAGGTAAAAGAGCAGAAAAAGTTATATGAAAAGAAGAAACTAGTAAAAATCACAGGAAAAAGTTGGTTAAAGATCAACAACTTTCATAGTAGTTTAGGAAATGCGGATTTCAGCGCAGTATATAAATATAATATAAAAATATTGAGAAAATTATCAGATTTTTAATGAAAAATGAAGGTAAAAGAGCAGAAAAAGTTATATGAAAAGAAGAAACTAGTAAAAATGACAGGAAAAAGTTGGTTAAAGATCAAAAACATTCATAGTAGTTTAGGAAATGCGGGTTTCAGCGCAGTATATACATAAAAATAGCAGTATAATATAAAAATATTGAGAAAATAATCAGATTTTCCATGAAAAAAGTAGGTAAAAGAGCAGAAAAAGTTATATAAAAAGAAGAAACTATTAAAAATCACAGGAAAAAGTTGGTTAAAGATCAAAAACTTTCATAGTAGTTAAGGAAATGCGGGTTTCAGCGCAGTATATATATATATATAATATAAAAATATTGAGAAAATAATCAGATTTTCCATGAAAAAAGTAGGTAAAAGAGCAGAAAAAGTTATATGAAAAGAAGAAACTAGTAAAAATCACAGGAAAAAGTTGGTTAAAGATCAAAAACTTTCATAGTAGTTTAGGAAATGCGGGTTTCAGCGCAGTATATACATAAAAATAGCAGTATAATATAAAAATATTGAGAAAATAATCAGATTTTCCATGAAAAAAGTAGGTAAAAGAGCAGAAAAAGTTATATGAAAAGAAGAAACTAGTAAAAATCACAGGAAAAAGTTGGTTAAAGATCAAAAACTTTCATAGCAGTTCAGGAAATGCTGGTTTTTTGCGCAGTATATATATATATAATATAAAAATATTGAGAAAATAATCAGACTTTGAATGAAAAAAGTAGGTAAAAGAGCAGAAAAAGTTATATGAAAAGAAGAAACTAGTAAAAATGACAGGAAAAAGTTGGTTAAAGATCAAAAACTTTCATAGTAGTTTAGGAAATGCGGGTTTCAGCGCAGTATATACATAAAAATAGCAGTATAATATAAAAATGTTGAGAAAATAATCAGATTTTCCATGAAAAAAGTAGGTAAAAGAGCAGAAAAAGTTATATGAAAAGAAGAAACTAGTAAAAATCACAGGAAAAAGTTGGTTAAAGATCAAAAACTTTCATAGTAGTTCAGGAAATGCGGGTTTCAGCGCAGTATATATATATATATATAATATATAAATATTGAGAAAATTATCAGATTTTCCATGAAAAATGTAGGTAAAAGAGCAGAAAAAGTCATATGAAAAGAAGAAACTACTAAAAATGACAGGAAAAAGTTGGTTAAAGATCAAAAACTTTCTAAGTAGTTTAGGAAATGCGGGTTTCAGCGCAGTATATAAATATAATATAAAAATATTGAGAAAATAATCAGATTTTCCATGAAAAAAAGTAGGTAAAAGAGCAGAAAAAGTTATATGAAAAGAAGAAACTAGTAAAAGTCACAGGAAAAAGTTGGTTAAAGATCAAAAACTTTCATAGTAGTTTAGGAAATGCGGGTTTCAGCGCAGTATATAAATATAATATAAAAATATTAAGAAAATTATCAGATTTTCCATGAAAAATGTAGGTAAAAGAGCAGAAAAAGTTATATGAAAAGAAGAAACTAGTAAAAATGACAGGAAAAAGTTGGTTAAAGATCAAAAACTTTCATAGTAGTTTAGGAAATGCAGGTTTCAGCGCAGTATATAAATATAATATAAAAATATTGAGAAAATAATCAGATTTTCCATGAAAAAAAGTAGGTAAAAGAGCAGAAAAAGTTATATGAAAAGAAGAAACTAGTAAAAATCACAGGAAAAAGTTGGTTAAAGATCAACAACTTTCATAGTAGTTTAGGAAATGCGGATTTCAGCGCAGTATATAAATATAATATAAAAATATTGAGAAAATTTTCAGATTTTCCATGAAAAATGTAGGTAAATGAGCAGAAAAAGTTATATGAAAAGAAGAAACTAGTAAAAATGACAGGAAAAAGTTGGTTAAAGATCAAAAACTTTCACAGTAGTTTAGGAAATGCGGGTTTCAGCGTAGTATATACATAAAAATAGCAGTATAATATAAAAATATTGAGAAAATAATCAGATTTTCCATGAAAAAAGTAGGTAAAAGAGTAGAAAAAGTTATATGAAAAGAAGAAACTAGTAAAAATCACAGGAAAAAGTTGGTTAAAGATCAAAAACTTTCATAGTAGTTAAGGAAATGCGGGTTTCAGCGCAGTATATATATATGTAATATAAAAATATTGAGAAAATAATCAGATTTTCCATGAAAAAAGTAGGTAAAAGAGCAGAAAAAGTTATATGAAAAGAAGAAACTAGTAAAAATCACAGGAAAAAGTTGGTTAAAGATCAAAAACTTTCATAGTAATAAAAAGAAAATAATCAGATTTTCCATGAAAAAAGTAGGTAAAAGAGTAGAATAAGTTATATGAAAAGAAGAAACTAGTAAAAATCACAGGAAAAAGTTGGTTAAAGATCAAAAACTTTCATAGTAGTTAAGGAAATGCGGGTTTCAGCGCACTATATATATATGTAATATAAAAATATTGAGAAAATAATCAGATTTTCCATGAAAAAAGTAGGTAAAAGAGCAGAAAAAGTTATATGAAAAGAAGAAACTAGTAAAAATGACAGGAAAAAGTTGGTTAAAGATCAAAAACTTTCATAGTAGTTTAGGAAATGCGGGTTTCAGCGCAGTATATACATAAAAATAGCAGTATAATATAAAAATGTTGAGAAAATAATCAGATTTTCCATGAAAAAAAGTAGGTTAAAGAGCAGAAAAAGTTATATGAAAAGAAGAAACTAGTAAAAATCACAGGAAAAAGTTGGTTAAAGATCAAAAACTTTCATAGTAGTTCAGGAAATGCGGGTTTCAGCGCAGTATATATATATATATAATATATAAATATTGAGAAAATTATCAGATTTTCCATGAAAAATGTAGGTAAAAGAGCAGAAAAAGTTATATGAAAAGAAGAAACTACTAAAAATGACAGGAAAAAGTTGGTTATAGATCAAAAACTTTCTAAGTAGTTTAGGAAATGCGGGTTTCAGCGCAGTATATAAATATAATATAAAAATATTGAGAAAATAATCAGATTTTCCATGAAAAAAAGTAGGTAAAAGAGCAGAAAAAGTTATATGAAAAGAAGAAACTAGTAAAAGTCACAGGAAAAAGTTGGTTAAAGATCAAAAACTTTCATAGTAGTTTAGGAAATGCGGGTTTCAGCGCAGTATATAAATATAATATAAAAATATTAAGAAAATTATCAGATTTTCCATGAAAAATGTAGGTAAAAGAGCAGAAAAAGTTATATGAAAAGAAGAAACTAGTAAAAATGACAGGAAAAAGTTGGTTAAAGATCAAAAACTTTCATAGTAGTTTAGGAAATGCAGGTTTCAGCGCAGTATATAAATATAATATAAAAATATTGAGAAAATAATCAGATTTTCCATGAAAAAAAGTAGGTAAAAGAGCAGAAAAAGTTATATGAAAAGAAGAAACTAGTAAAAATCACAGGAAAAAGTTGGTTAAAGATCAACAACTTTCATAGTACTTTAGGAAATGCGGATTTCAGCGCAGTATATAAATATAATATAAAAATATTGAGAAAATTTTCAGATTTTCCATGAAAAATGTAGGTAAATGAGCAGAAAAAGTTATATGAAAAGAAGAAACTAGTAAAAATGACAGGAAAAAGTTGGTTAAAGATCAAAAACTTTCATAGTAGTTTAGGAAATGCGGGTTTCAGCGCAGTATATACATAAAAATAGCAGTATAATATAAAAATATTGAGAAAATAATCAGATTTTCCATGAAAAAAGTAGGTAAAAGAGTAGAAAAAGTTATATGAAAAGAAGAAACTAGTAAAAATCACAGGAAAAAGTTGGTTAGAGATCAAAAACTTTTATAGTAGTTAAGGAAATGCGGGTTTCAGCGCAGTATATATATATGTAATATAAAAATATTGAGAAAATAATCAGATTTTCCATGAAAAAAGTAGGTAAAAGAGCAGAAAAAGTTATATGAAAAGAAGAAACTAGTAAAAGTCACAGGAAAAAGTTG